>JANAVB010041416.1:8253041-8543041 GCA_029216955.1 Iris pallida | reverse complement strand
TACAACTGTAGGAATCTGATCAGAAGACGATCACTTTATCCCTTGGACTATGTGAACTTGAAGACTGTAGCCTCTGGAGAATACAGCAACAATTTTGTAAGAGTTCTTGATCTCTGTGCGTATGTATCTGATGATTTCACAATGATTGGAAACTCTATTTATAGAGTTCAAAAAATAACTGTTTTAGCAGTTATTCTGATGTGCGCGAGGCTGGATTGCGCCACATTGGGTTACGCCAACCTCCTGTTGTGCCAACTTTCATTCAGTTGTTAAGTCATGTACTAACTGTATTTAGACGCGTGGCATCATGTAATTGAGATGCGCGTGGTCGTATACAAGATAGAAGACACGTCTTGAGAGATTAGTGGCATGTGTGCCATGTCATCCTGCTTTAGAATGTAAGTTGTCTCAACTTCATCATGTTGCGCGAGCTTCGATCAACTGCGCCTGATTGAGCCGTGCCTAGACACGTGGCAGCTTTTGAGCAGAAGTCATTCAGATTGCGCTTAGGTGCAACTTACGAAGCGTACAGGACAACTGTCAACCAACTCTTCTTGAGCAGCACAATTCACGGAATTCGAAGTGATTTTTCTCGTTTACTGTGTTTGTCAGTTGTCAGGTAATGATGGCCATTAAGTGTCAGATGCCACGTAAATTTTGACGCAACAAGACTGGGCGCAGTCTGATATGTGGTGCAACCTGTTTAGCAGCGCAGTCTGTTCTCTGAGCTTCATATCAGTGGCACAACTTGATTTTTGGGGCGCAACTTGATCACTGATTAGTATGTTCAGGGCGCAACTTGATTTTTAGGCTCTACAAGATCCCCTTTAAAGTTTTCAAAACTTAAAAACGTTTCAAAGTTTTGAAATACTTTAAATTTATAAAAATTTTGACTGAGTCAAGTTGTGCCAGTCAATGCTCGGTCATCACAATTAAATTTCTTTCTCGAAAATACTCAATCTTCTCTTCGTCTTTCCGAGTTTTATTGATGATTTTCGGTTTTCAATGAAGAATACGAAGAGTCAATTTGTTGATATATATGTAGTAGTTGATCTTTGTGCTTTATTCTTCACTTCTATTCTTCAATGGCCCCCAAGAAGAAAGAGATGGAGACAAATGCTGACACTACAATCAAGTCCCCTGAAGCGGGTGATGATGCTGTGCCTACAACTTATCTGTTGGAGGCTGACCCGTCGCTGAGAGCGGCAAACTTTTTAGACTGTTTTGGTCTAGACTCGACAGTCTTCAATTACTTGAATGGTGGGCCATCCTTCGAAGGGCGTGGTGATACGTAGGGATTCCTTAATCTGATGCGTCGCTCGGGGATCCACAACATACAAAAATTGGACGCCGTCCTTCGTCAGCCTAATGCAGGCAAGAACAAGAAATAATGTTTGGACATGCCAAAAAAATTCTATTCACTTTTCATGTGTCTTTGTCTGTAGGGGTCCACCCATCTTTATGCAAATGAAATCTAAAATTTCTGATATGTTGTGTGGCTTTGACTTCAAATGGCGCACGTGGACGCATTCTTTTAGCTAATTCTTTGTTTACTGTTTCTTTTAAGAGACACATGGCAGTAGTCACACGGTTTTAGACGTCCATTTTTAGTTCTTTCCAAAAATAGACTCCTAGAATGACGCACCCGTTTTCGTCTTTCCTTCTTTAAAAAGGACAACCAGAAACAAAAGAGTCATTCATACTTTCTCAAAACAAATGGCATCTCACAAGGTCTTACTATTCATTAGTTCACTTGGCCACTTCATCCCAACGTTATTCGTTTGCATGCTGTGCCTTCAAAAATTGGTAAGTCTCGAAGAAGAATCAATGGTATGAATATTCTTCTTTCGCACCACTTTTGAAGATAAGTATTGATCTGCATATTGTTGACACTGTTGATATGTGCTAACTATTTCTGAGAATAGGCGCGCACTGTGATCCAGTACTTAGTCTCGATCATAGGCACGTATTGTTGACATGCGCTAGTGTGATCAACTTGCACTGTAGAGATATGCGCCTATTGATCGGCGAGCAATTTTGATGTGTGCCTGTTGATCAGCACACTTTGTTGGGACGCGCCGGTTTGATCAGCGCATAGTGCTGATATGCGCCTGTTGATAGGCGCAGTCTGCTTATATGCGCCTATTTATAAGTGCACACTGTTAAAAATATGCCTGTTGATAGGCGCACACTGTTGATAGATTCTGCTAACTTTTCCTATTTTATTAATATTTATAGGAATTCGGCTAACAAGCTTCTTCAGGACTGGCATTGGTGATTTGGATGTTGCAGAGGGCATTCTTCTGACACTCACATCAGACAGCTCATGTGGTTCTGACACTCAAATCAGACAGCTCAGGACTCTTCATGTTTAAGAAGGGTCTTCCTCAGATGGTAGGAAGAGCCTTTATAGTTGGATGATGGAGACGCAGAACTAGGAATCATATCACAAGGGTGATCTCGTTCATAGTTCCCCTGGCGGGCCCAGTTGTATTGACAGCAGCTCATCTTTGGGCTTCTGTACTCTGTGGTTCTCCTCTCGTCTTTCTGAGAGAGAAGACGAGAGTTAATTCCATTGTCTGGCTCGCTACTTCGATTCGAGACAACAAGGAATCGACATAAATAAGAAGATCCAAAGATGTAAAAGACCTTCATTATCAATGGGAAGATCCAAAGATGTAATAGACCTTCATTAGAATGAAAATCAGAGATGTAATAGATTTTCATCAAGATGTATCTATGCTTTTTAAAGAAGGAATAAAGAAATGATTGTCTCATTATTCTCCTTTTTATAATTTAATTTTGATATGCTGACATAGATAACAGAATGAGGAGAGAATGCGAATGTGGCAAGTTGTTTAACGTGGCTATTTGGAATTCAGAGACATGGATTCTCATTATGATAAATGAATGAGTAATCAGTCACTTCGATTTTTAAGGGAGAGACATTGAATGAATGAATGGTCGTTTAAACTCTCGAGGAAAAGAATAAATGAGTGAATAGTCATATCAGTTTCAGAGAAGGGACAATGAATGGTCAGTTATAAATGAATGAACAGTTATAAATGAACAAACAGTTACGCTTCTTTCCAAAAGTTGCATCAGTTCTTGAGGCTGATTATCTATTTGTTTTGCCTATAAATAGAATAAAACATTTATAGATATTGACAATCTCTTTCCCTTCTGTACGAAAATGTCTTCCAAAGATTTACTTGCTCCGAAGATCGAAGAAAAAATCGAGATGCCCCCTACTGAGCCTCCCGTGCCTTCTCGAAAAGAAAGAGACGAAGGCTAAACTGTTCCTGCACCGAGGCGCACTACCAAAATATGTCCATTTAGCGACGGCCATATCCGTCGCCCATCCGTCGGCAATCAGTATTAGCGACCGATAACTGACGGATCATGGTCAAAGGAGACCACCATGCCACAAATATTCTAAATTTTCTTAATTACAATACTTTAAAATAGACATCAACTTTATCTACGGCTACATAGTTTCTGCCTCGCCAGTCGAATGGCTGCAGGGACTATGTCCTGATCACCATGCCGTACCATAGATTAATGCAAATGGAGCTGGAGCTGGAGCCAAAATACGGTACTAATTTACCATGTCGTACCATTTTACTCTCTCTCCTCCCCTCTCCGGCGCTCTCACTCTCTCCGGTGCTCTCACACTACTAATTCCTATGTGTTTTAAGTATGAGAACGGATGGCTCAGAACACAACTCAAAATTTATTTTAGCATACATTAGTGTAAATCATCTATGTTCTGTACATATGGTGTAGTATATGTTCTTATCGTATCTAGTATCTGAAGGATATAACAGAATCAAGATGAACTCACATAATGTAATACTAAAACATCATATAGTACTATATAAGATATAGTGATAGATTTTCGTATCATCATTGCCGAGGGATGAGGGTCGGAGGATAATCAACTTTATCTACGGCTACATAGTTTCTGCCTCGCCAGTCGAATGGCTGCAGGGACTATGTCCTGATCACCATGACGTACCGTAGATTAATGCAAATGGAGCTGGAGCTGGAGCCAAAAATACAGAATCCAAAGTACAAAATATAAAATTCAATCCCTGGGTTCGCCGACCCCCTCGGTGGAACACTCAACACTGGCACACATAATACATTCCAGAATATACAAAAAATATAAAGAAAAAAAATACTATCCGCAACGAACAATATCAATATATAATATCCTCAACAAACCAAATCAATATCCGCAAAAATGTACAAACTCAGTATCCACAACGAAAAAACTGAATATCCCCAAATACGTACAAAGTCAAAAATATAGTACAGTCCAAAAATGCAAAAATGAAACTACTGATCGCCTGGAGCTGGACCCGGAGCTGGAGGAGCGCCACCAGATGATGCACAAATACCGCTCGAGTGAGCCAAAGGCATGCAGCCACTTCCCTTCCTCCATTCACCCTCTTCCTCTCTCATGCTATCAAGGTCACAACTTTTTCAGTGCTGCACCCTCTAATAATGATGAACGCAAAAATCAAAGACCCCCCACTCCTTCCTCACTCTTCACTGTTCTCACAACAGGAAGGATCAGTGCTTTCTAGTTCTCTTCCATCCATCAATTCCTTCGTTCTGATCAAGCATCTTCCTTCTTCTCTCCTTCACCATGGCTCTGGACCCATATGCTCCTTCCTACTTCCCTTCTTCTTATTTGACTCTCTCAGTCACATATGATATCCACCTCAAGTGTAGAGTCGGGGAAGAAGAAGTGGACAGGAAGAGGAGGGGGAAGCAGCACAGCCGACGGCATGACCCGGAGGAAGTACAGAGGTTTTCTTCAACATCCGTAGGAGAACTATAAGGATATATCTTTTCACAACATGTCACCTTGTCAAAGACCCTTAATGTGACAACCATGTTACCGCGGTATCGGAAAACTAATATGTCATAATTTTTTAAGCCGTGTTTTTTGACATAATCCTTCCAACTCTTTTCTCCTATGTAGTAATGCAAGATTTCTACATAGGAGGAAAGAGTTGGGAGGATTATGTCAAAATACACGGCTTAAAAAATTATGATATGTTAGTCTTCCGACACTGCGGTAACATGATATTCACATTAAGGATCTTTGACAAGATGACATATTATGAAAAGATATATCCTTATAGTTCTCCTACGGATGTTGAAGAAAACCTCTGTACTTCCTCCGGGTCATGCCGCCGACTGTGCTGCTTCCTCCTCCTCTTCCTGCCCACTTCTTTTCCCCTGACTCTACACTTGAGGTAGATATCATATGTGGCTGAGAGAGTCAAATAAGAAGAAGGGAAGTAGGGAGGAGCAGATGGGTCCAGAGCCATGGTGGAGGAGAGAAGAAGGAAGATGCTTGATTAGAACGGAGGAATTGATGGATAGAATAGAACTAGAAAGCACTGATCCTTCCTGTTGTGAGAACTGTGAAGAGTGAGGAAGGAGTGGGGCGTCTTTGATTTTTGCGTTCATCATCATTAAAGGGAGCAGCACTGGAAAAGTTGTGACGTTGATAGCATGAGAGAGGGAGAGGGTGAATGGAGGGAGGGAAGTGGCTGCATGCCTTTGGCTCACTCGAGCGGTATTTGTGCATCAGATAAAATAGCAAAAATTTAATTTCTCTCCAAGTGTGAGAACGGATGGCTCAGAACACAACCCAAAATTCATTCTAGCATACATTAGTGTGAATCATCTATGTTCTGTACATATGGTGTAGTATATGTTCTTATCGTATCTAGTATCTGAAGAATGTAACAGAATCAAGATGAACTCACATAATGTAATACTAAGACATCATCTACTACTATATAAGATATAGTGATAGGTTGTCGTATCATCATTGCCGAGGGATGAGGGTCGGAGGACAGTCAACTTTATCTATGGCTACATAGTTTCTGCCTCGCCAGTCGAATGGCTGCAGGGACTATGTCCAGATCACCATGTCGTACCGTAGATTAATGCAAATGAAGCTGGAGCTAAAATACAGAAACCAAAATACAAAATACAGAATCCAATCCCTGGGTTCGCTGAAAATATAAAACACAGTTCTAATTCATATGTATTTTAAGTGTGAGAACGGATGACTCAGAACACAACCCAACCAGAGAGGATACTCTGAGAGATCCATCTGAGTAGGATGTATACTCTGAGAGATCACCTTTACAAGAATGATATCAGTAGTGGGATTGAGTGTTGGAGGAGATATTATCAGAGTATACGCCCTACTCAGATGGGTCTCTTACCGTTACTATTTTTTCTGACAGCATGGTAGATGTGCTCCGTCAACAGATTCTTGCTCTGAGCCAAAACTTTGCCCCGGAGCTCAAGTGGACATCCTTCTTGTAGAGCTCGAGTGAGTGGTTCCTGATAGAATGGTGGTCTTCTTTGTCAAAGTATCCGTGCTCATCCCACAACCAATATGAGACGAGCACGAATACTTTGACAAAGGAGACCACCATGCTGTCAGGAACCTCTCACTCGAGCTCTACATGAAGGATGTCCACTTGAGCTCCGGGGCAAAGTTTTGGCTCGGAGCAAGAATCTGTTGACGAAGCACATCCACCATGCTGTCAGAAAAAAATAGTAACGGTGAGAGACCCATCTGAGTAGGACGTATACTCTGATAATATCTCCTCCAACACTCAATCCCACTACTGATATCATTCTTGTAAAGGTGATATCTTAGAGTATATGTCCTACTCAGATGGATCTCTCAGAGTATCCTCTCTGGTTGGTTATCGTATCATCATTGCCGAAGGATGAGGGTCGGAGGACAGTCAACGTCAACTACGGCTACATAGTTTTTGCCTCGCCAGTCGAATGGCTGCAGGGACTAATTCACCATGTCGTAGTCCAATACAATCCAGAGATTGACACAGTACTAATTTATATATGTAGTCCAATATAAATAGTCTAATACAAAAATAATCCAATACAAATAGTCCAATACAAATACGTACTAATAGCTAATGAGAACCACGCAGCTCACACAAACGCTCAGTGATACGATCACGCAACTACCTCAAATAAGTGGGATTGATGGCGGCAGGAGAGATGTAGTTCCTTGTAAGTGCTTCATGAATAGAACTCCCGGTCTCACTAGCTACCGGTGCTGGATGAATAGAACTCTCGGTCTCACTAGCTATCGGTGCCACTTCCTCCTTAACAGTAGGAGGAGCCACCTCAGCCTTCACTGTTTCCCTCAAACGTCGTGCCACTCCTCGGGTCATGGGTGCCATCTGGTAAGATCGATATTCATAAATAATATAATGGTAACATAAGCAAGCTAACTAAAGGAACCATCATGTAATTTGAGTACATTTTTTAAAGCAGATAAAGTACAGAAAAATTGATTTTTTGCCAAGTGTGAGAACGGATGGCTCTGAACACAACCCAAGATTCATTCTAGCATACATTAGTATGAATCATCTATGTTCTGTACATATGGTGTAGTATATGTTCTTATCGTATCTAGTATCTGAAGAATATAAAAGAATCAAGATGAACTCACATAATGTAATACTAAGACATCATCAACTACTATATAAGATATAGTGATAGGTTGTCGTGTCATCATTGCCGAGGGATGAGGGTCGAAGGACAGTCAACTTTATCTACGGCTACATAGTTTCTGCCTCGCCAGTCGAATGGCTGCAGGGACTATGTCCTGATCACCTTGTCGTACCGTAGATTAATACAAATAGAGCTGGAGCTGGAGCCAAAATACAGTACTACTTTACCATGTCGTACCATTTTACTCACTTACTCTCTCTCATCCCCCCTTCCGATGCTCTCACTCTCTCCGGCGCTCTCATACTACTAATTCCTATGTGTTTTAAGTGTGAGAATGGATGGCTCAGAACACAATTCAAAATTTATTCTAGCATACATTAGTGTGAATCATCTATGTTCTGTATATATGGTGTAGTATATATTCTTATCGTATCTAGTATCTGAAAAATGTAACAGAATCAAGATGAACTCACATAATGTAATACTAAGACATCATCTACTACTATATAAGATATAGTGATAGGTTGTCGTATCATCATTGCCGAGAGATGAGGGTCGGAGGACAGTCAACTTTATCTACGGCTACATAGTTTCTGCCTCGCTAGTCGAATGGCTGCAGGGACTATGTCCTGATCACCATGTCGTACCATAGTTTCTGTCTCACCTGTGGAATGGCTGCAGGGACTATATGTCCCGATCACCATCGTACAATAGTATTTGAAGAATGGCTACATGGACTATATGTCCCTAACCCGAACCCTAACCCGAACCCTCCTCCAGCCGCCCTCGCCTTCCCTGCCCCACCCCCCCAGCCACCCTCCACTCACCCCCCAACCACCCGTATCCCCCCCTGTAGGGACTATTGTAGGCTAAGGTATTGGGTTTAGCTTATTAGGGTAAGGTATTGGGTTACCTTATTAGGGTAAGGTATTGGGTTACCGACATTGTGAACCTAGGTTGAAAGCATAATAAGGTTGTAAAAGCATAATAAGGTATTGGGTTACCGATCCGAAACTGCCGATACTACCGCTATCGCCGATATCCTATTTCTTAAACTAGGGTTTGTCATATCGCCGATACTACTCATTGTATTTGTACCCCGTGCTGCTTCGTGCGTGCCACCCCCGCTGCCCCGGAGCGCGCTGCCCCCCGTCGCCCCCCGCAGCCCCGCGCGTGCCAGCACCCCCCCACCCCCCGCCGCACCTCCCACCCCCCGCCGCCCCAACCAGCCCCGCGCTGCCCCACGTGTGCCACCCCCGCCGCCTCCCGCTGCCCCTGAGCGCGCTGCCCCCCGCCGCCCGCCGCAGCCCCGCCCGCGCGCGCCAGCACCCCTCCTACCCCCCGTCGCCCCTCCCACCCCCCGCCGTCCCCCAGTCCCGCGCTGCCCCGCGCGCGTCACCCCCGCCGCCCTCCGCTGCCCCGGAGTGCGCTGCCCTCTACCGCATGCCGTAGCCCCGTGCTGCCACGTGTGCGCCACCCCCGCAGTCTCCGCCGCCCCCGCAGCCAACGACGCCCCCGGCAGGCCACGACACCCACGACCACAGAGAGAGAGAGAGAGAGAATACCTTTGGGAGAGAGAGAGGAGAGGTCGTCGATCACCGCCGCGGGAGCGAGAGAGGAGAGTGAGGTCGCCGACCGTTGCGGGAGAGAGAGAGAGAGGAGAGAATAAAATTTAGGGGGAATGAAAAGTTCCCCCCGTTGTTTGAATTTAAGCCTGGGCCCTTTATTTAGCGACGGACCAGCGACGGTTTATATCCGTCGCAAGGCCATCGCTATTTTTGATACTTGTCGACGGAATAGCCGTCGCTACGTAGTCGAAGAATTGTTTCGCCATTTTCCTCAACAATTCCCGCCAAATAATCGACTGCATGGCGACGTCTACTTATCTGTCGCTAAATCTCCGACGCCCTAGCGACGGATGAGCGACATTTTCTCTCCCTTAAAATAAAATAAAAATTGTATCAGCTTGTCGTCGGTACCCCCGTCGGCTATTTGTCACAAATCCGTTGCTAATGTCGACAGAAATTATCCGTCGCTAATTTGCCGTCGCTAATTTACTCTATTTTGGTAGTGACGGGATGTGATTGCTGAACTGGTGGAACCTGGAAAGACTGCCGAAGAAGAGGCATTGAGGATGGCTGTTTGTAAGTTTTTTGTGAGTTCAGGCAAAGAGGCGTTTGAACAATTGGCAAATTATGTATTTAATCATGAAGGATCAGGACCCCCTTTCCGTCCTTAATATCATATAATTCTATTATGCCTTCGAATAAAATAAACTTTTATATACATCATGTCTTTGGAATATTTTGGTTTTATACATAATATTTCTTAAGAAATTTGCTATTGATAGGCATCATAGCTACTCTGTCCTCCATAACTGTTAATTGATAGGCTCCACTGGAGAAGACTTTATTTACCACGTATGGTCCTTCCCACTTTGCCTCGAACTTGCCTTTGCTCATATGTGTCATAGTCATTGGACGTCTGACTGTAAGAACCAACTCGCCTTCTTGAAATATCTGCACTCTGACTTTGCGATTGAAAGCTTTTGAGATCTGGGCTTGATAAAGTTCAATATGCTGTTGAGCCAGTAACCTTTTCTCGTCGAGCGCCTCCAACACTTCAAGCCGAAGACGATCATTGTTTTTTTGTAGTAAGTTCGTTAGCAATAGCGATCCTCAATGATGGAATTTGAATTTCCAGGGGTATGACAGCTTCACATCCATATAATAGAGAAAAAGGTGTGCAACCTGTAGGATTACGGACAATAGTGCGATATGCCCATAAACATTCTCCAAGTTTATTACTCTAATTATGTTTGTTTATAGAGACAAACTTTTTAAGGAGTTTGATAATGGTCTTGTTGAATGCTTCAGCTAAGCCGTTAGCTGCAGGATTATAGGCCGTTGAGGCAACATTATTGATTCTGTTGTCATCACAAAACCTATTAAACTTTTGGCTGATGAATTGCAGTCCATTATCATGGATGATTTGGCGAGGGACACCAAACATGTATATCACATGATGTTTGAAAAAGTTGGTGACACTACTAGTTTTAACTTCAGCCAATGGTATAGCTTCTGCCCACTTGGAGAAATAATCGATTATAGCTAAGATGAACCGATGTCCTTTAGATGAAGAAGGATTGATAGGGCCAATTATATCCATGCCCCAAGCTTCAAAAGGCCATGAGGCAGCAGTTGGATGAAGAAATTTTGATGGTTGGTAAAATCTGCATGAATCTGACATGCACGATATTTTCTTGCATAGTCAATAGCATTTGATACCATAGAGGGCCAGTAGTAACCCATACGTCGGATATGATCATGTAATTTAGGACCTGGCTGATGTGCTCCACAAACACCATCACGAGCTTCACGCAATATCTGCTTTGCTTTGTCACCAACGAGATATCTTAAAAGAAATCCATCAAAAGTTCTTCGATAGAGTATTTTAGTAGTATGATTATAATAGAATCGAAGCGATCAACGACGGATACTTGTAGCTTCTTTAGGATCTTCTGGCAAGATATCATGCACTACAAAATTAATGAAATGTGCTTTCCAGTCCTTGCTAATATTATTGACTTCAGTTAGGTTGCTGAATTCAATGTTGAAATTGTTTTCAACACAGAATAGTTCTCTATTAGAGATAACAACCATCTGTTGTCTTTTGACTGGAACTGCCAATACCGCAGCTAGGTTAGCTAAGGCATCAGCTTCTGTATTGCATGCCCGTCGTGCATGTTCGATGAAAAATCCTTTGAACGAAGAAGCTATCCTGGTTGCTACTTCATGGTATGGTACTAAATCTTGATGTCGGACTTCATATATGCCTCTAACCTAATTAACAATCATCTTAGAGTCGCCATATACTTCGAGATATTCAACACCCAGTTGTTTAGCCAATTGGAGTCCAATGAGCAAGGCATTGTATTCTGCCATATTGTTAGAGCATGATTCATCTAAAGAATAGGCCCTTTGAATAGTTAATCTAGCGGGTGAAACAAGAATAATTCCTACTCCAGCCACAAGGGTACCTCCAGGTCCAATTCTAGAAGCTCCATCAAAGAACAACCTCCAGGTAGAAAATTCTTCTGAGATCATATTTGATTCCAATGTTTCGTCCAGAATCTCATCATAGAGTTTAGATATCTCAGGGACAGGATGAGCTGCTAAGAAGTCGGCAAGTGCTTGGCCTTTCACAGACTTTTGAGGAACATAAACCATATCATATTGTGCTAATAATATGGCCCATGTGGTAAGCCTAGAATTGAGTGTACTTGGCTTCTTCATTAAGACCCGAAGAGGATTGACTCGGGATATGACATGAATAGTTTGGCCTATGATGTAATGTCGTGTCTTCTGAACAACAAATATTAAGGCTAAACATTCCTTCTCTACCGGACTATAACGATGTTCAGCTCCAATCATCGTTCGGCTAAGATAGTAGATGGCTTGCTCATGACCTTCCTTGTTCTTTTGAGCCAGTAAAGCTCCCAACGAATGATCCATTGCCCGGACATACATTAAGAAAGGTATTCCTGAGATCGGTGGTACAAGAACCGGTGGACTCATTAAATACCGCTTTATATCGTCAAATGCTCGTTGACATTCTTCTGTCCAAACAAAAGATACATCTTTCTTCATTAATTGAGTAAATGGTCTGCAACATCCAGATAAATTCGAAATGAACCGCCTGATGTACGCAAGTCGACCTTGGAATCCTCGTAGCTCTTTTAGGTTGCGTGGAGGACGCATCGCTTGAATGCCTTTGATCTTCTCGGGATCAACGTATATACCCTTAGAGGTAATGACGAAGCCGAGAAATTTGCCACTAGAGACACCCAAGAAAGACTTAGTGGGGTTCATTTTGAGTTGATGCTGGTGCATTAGATTGAAGATAGTTCTTAAATCTTGAATGTGATCTTCCTTGAGATGACTTTTAACAGCAATATCGTCAACATAACATTCGACAGTCTTTCACAGATGATCTCGAAAGATGGTACTCATAGCCCGCTGGTAAGTTGCACCAGCATTCTTAAGACCAAAAGGCATGACCATATAATAGTACACACCCCGAGGAGTATGAAATGAAGTATGTTTCTCATCTTCAGGATTCATCCGGATTTGATTATATCCAGAAAATCCATCCATGGAAGAAATTCGTTCGAATCCACATGTATTGTCGATCATGACATCAGTAATTGGAAAAGAGAACTCGTCTTTAGGGCAAGCATCATTGAGATCCCGAAAGTCTATGCAAACTCAAACCTTTCTGATCTTCTTCAGAACTGGTACAACGTTGGCTACCCAGTCAGGATGCTATTCTATACTGATAAAACCACAAGCTATAAGATTTTTGACTTCATCATCAATTGCATCCATCATTTCAGGCTTGAATTGCCGTTTTTGTTGTTTGACCGGCTTGGCATTCGGCAAAATGTTAAGCTTGTAAGTTGCAATTTGAGGATCTAATCTCGGCATATCTTCGTAACTCTAGGCGAAGACATCAATATATTCACAAATAAGATGAATTAATTCTTGTTTATCATCCTCTGGAAGATTTTTGCTAATGAAGATTGGTCGTGATACACCCTCCTCTCCAATATCGATTTGGACAAGTTGATCTTCAGTAGGTGGTTCTCGTTGTTTGAAACAAAGTTTCTACTGATTGTCCATCTTTTGTGCCCAAGGGTCCCCTTTAGGAGCTTCTTCAATGTCATCTTCATCTTCTTCCGAGAATTCGATGGACACCATGTTAGAAGATACTGTTATCTGATAAACATGACCAATGCTGGTATCGGAATCCCACGAGATAGAATTAGAAGAATTAGATCGTTCTTCTTCATCAGATTCAGAAGGTTCTGGAGTCGGAAGAGGTGAAGCATAACTTAAGCCCCGCTTCGATTTACTATGGTATTGTTGTGATTTTTCTTTTAGAACAGCAATACGAAGGGGAGTCTGCCTTCCTTTACCATTATTGAGGCCTGTTCTGAAATCATAGCCCATTTTATGGATGATGGCTTTGGATTGTGGACTATAGCAACGTAATTGTAGCCTTCCTGTATCATCTCTATTATCATTATAGAGCCCGATTTTTGGTTCCTCTCTTTTATTGAAGAATATAGGCTTTTCATCTTTCTTTCGAGACGGTACTAAGAAGTACGACTCTTGAATTGAATCCAATGATACCACATTTCACAAAGATTATACGACTTCTATTGTAAGTGGTTTAAAGTTATCTAGTATATCTAAATAACACTGAGTATAGAAAAAGATATCAGTATACTGCAAAGGTGATGCTTTATTGATTTTTATACCATCATTTACAACAGGGACTTTAGCCTTAGCAGGCTTAGTCAGATTGATGACAAGAGGGAGAGAAGAAGAATGAGAAGGAGAAGGGAACTTCTTGCGACGAAGATCGATTACAAGAGACTCATAAGAGGTCAGCTCCCTTTGTTCTTGACTATCACCCTTAGGCTGCTTCTCATGGAAAGGAAGATAGATAGTCAGTGGTTTGGAAGACTGAGGATATAAGGTACGTCCTTTGACGGGAATCACCAGGATATCATTTGGCACATTCTTCTATTATTCATCTGTGTCCATTGCTAGTACTACCTTCATGAATTCCTCCTTGTACATACGAGAATCGTTGCAATATGCTTCAACTCCTTTGAAAGGATTCAGATCTGCAACCTCTTTTTGGACTTCTCCATTACCATCCACATATTTAAAATATTGGTGGAGCGTAGAGTGTACAATATTGTGTTCATGGAGGAATGACCTTCCCAACAAAGCGTTGTATGAGCCATGATTGTCAATAACATAGAAAGTTACCTTTGTACGAAGATTGCCAATTTGAAGTTTTAGGCGTATCTTCTCCAAAGGTTCACTTCTTTCTTGATTAAACCCCAGGATGGTAGTGATAGTCGTAGAAAGGTTATGCACTGGGATCTTCAAAGCATCCAGTAAAGACTTCGGCATAATGCTAAGTGTGGACCCTGGGTCAATCAGAATGCGATCGACTTTTATGGTGTCCACATACCCCATGAAATAGAGAGGACGATCATGACGATTGTCTTCTAACAATATATCATCTTGTGTAAAAGTGATATTGGGTATTAATTCAAATATACTATGATAATGTGTACAGCTGACTGACTCCTTTTTAGGCTTTTTGAGAAGAGTAAGACAAGCGTCAGCCTGCATCAAGGCTTCACTTAACGTCTCTCGAGTCTCTTTTGAGAGACGTAAGAGTTCAAAGATTGACAATCTTGCTGGAGTATTGGCCAATTGAGCCAATATGTCAAAATTGTAAGGCTTTTCAAGTCCAAGAGATGAGGACTTCTTTAGTGCTATGTCAAAGCGAACATGTTGCTTTCCTTTGTCTGCTGATGTTGGTTTAGGAGGAGATGGTTTGACCACCGGCAAGGATATGGATGGTGTATTCTCAACAGGAAAAGATGATGAAGGAGGAACATCAGGAGACGGAGCAGGGTTCTCTTGATTTTCGGAATACCCCCGAAGATAGGGTTTTCCTGATCTAGTACCCATTAGAATTTCTTCTTCTGTTACTGGTTCAAAGGATACCATATTGTAGTTCTTGGATTTAGATCTCGAATGCTTCTTTTGCTTAGAAGAGAAAGGCGTTTCAAATTTTGCTACCAGATCTGGGTGAATCCACATAATCTCTCCTCTGTCAGTTGACAGCGGAATAAGACCTTCATTTTGAGGAGGTGGGAGATTCACTATCTCAAGAGTAGTCTTTGGAATGGGGACAATACCATCTTGCACAAGTTGTGGTGGAAAGTTGCCGAATTATAGAGAAACCACATTAGCAGTCACTATTTTCTTATCCTGTTGTAGAGTAATTGCTCCAGAGTTGACCAACTCTTGGATTTTACCCTTGAGCACATAACATGGTCTGGTTGGATGCCCTATAAATCTGTGATAAACACAGTATTTAGGGTGATCAGTTTTACCCACTTCTTCTGATCGTTTTGCTTCTGGAAGCTGAAACTTATTGCTTTTGATCAAGCAATCGAAGATGCTTAAAGTATCATCTTCATCAAAAGAATACTCTTCTTTTGGACGAGTTGTCTTCTGCGGTGGTGCTGATGAAGTGGCTGCCGTCTGAGTAACATTGACAGCCAGAGACTCCTTGCCTTTAAGATTGATGGCCAATATTTTTTTACTCTTGCGGTTATTCTGGCGATTACTACCCCCGGGTGTAGAATGTTCATCTTGGTTAGGATGAGTCATTTGGACTCCTAACTGCTTGAACTTTTCGGTACTGACCTCGACTGTTTTGGCATTGACAATGAAAGAAGGCCAATCCTGGAATTGTGTAGATCCTGTCCACATACTGGTAATAGGCAACAAGCTTGATTTGCAAGTTTCTATTATTACAGCAGATGGAGTTCCTAAAGGCATTTTGAGTGCCTCTCGACGGAATCTTTCAATGAAACTCTCTGTGGATTCATTATGCCTCTGTTTTATCTTAATGAGGGCAGACATCGTCATGTCATTGACTCCTTCGTAGAATCGTTCCAAGAACATTTGCTTGAAACTAGCAAAAGAAGTGATGCAGCCATCAGACAGGCTACGATACCAGTCGTATGCTGCGCCAGCTAAATAGCCGACGAACAATCTGGTAAGAAGAGCATCATTTGGCTGTAATTTATCAGTCATCACTTCAAAGTGATTGATGTACTGACTTGGAGAAGTGCTTCCATCAAACAGCATGATGCTTGGGAGCTTATAATTAGGAGGAAATGGAACCTCCTTCCACTCTGTAGGATGTGGTTGCTTTATGTCCAATCTTTGTAGGCCATCCTTCTGCTTGAAGGCCTCAAACTGAGTGTGCAGAAGTTTCACAGTCTCATTTGCATCCCCTGATGTTTGAGAATTGATGGGCTGGTTAGAAGTGTTGGGAGACGGAACAATGTGATAATTACCACCCCCAGTACCAGACTGACTGGGAACAGCTTGAATTGGTACTGAAGCAACCTGAGAAGGTGGTACCCCCAGACTAACAAGTACGAAAGATGCTATAAGCTCTGAATTTGTATCAGGGTTTATAACTGGTGGCACTGTATGTTGAGCCACGATTATAGTATGCATGCTTGCGACCATCTCTGCCATGGCCTTTAATTTGTCTTCTAGTGCAGCAATTCGTTGTTCTAGATTGGCTGAACTAGAAGTATCTTGATCTTCCGTAACGGTATATGCTGTCACTTCTTTTGCTGCTATTGATGAGATAGTTTGTTCAGAACTTTCACTATCTGCATCAAACTCTGAGAAAGTGTCTTCTCCTACATGAGCGATGGGGAGATCTTCTTGATTAAAGACACCTTGGTTCAAATGTCGATTCCTCGATCTAGTGTATTATAAGACACCTTCATTGGATGCATGGATCCGATCTAAGTATTGCTAACTAGGATTACGGAATACATTACGTCTTGGACGTTTCCTACCCCAGTGCCTTGAGAAGTCATGTTGACATAAGCATATAATAGCTCATCTTCGTCTTCTATTATATGTTCAGGAGTTGAAGCATAGTTCAGACGATCGAAGACAGATTGTCGAGCCGATTCGCAATAATAGTTGATGACGACTTCATGAAGGCAGTGGCGATCTGAAGCACAATTTGGAGGTGAGGGAGACATCCATGTAATTTCCCGTCTTTGTGTAAGACGTTGCCGCAGATCAGTTACAACTACAAGACGCGAAGAAGTCGAAGGAACATATTCCTTAATGATGTTAGGAATGTGTCTCCTATTCTTCAGATGTTTAGTTCCCTGAGTGTACAAAGATGTACTCAACTCATTAGCATAGGTGGTCGGGTCTTTCTTTTCAAACTTTGGCTTTTGGTACAGATTGGCCTTTGGCATAGGGTTCTTACGTTTCGCCAAAGTTGATATTGGTTGACGCCTATTGAGATAACCGCGTAAATCTGAAAATTCTGCTCCAGGTGTCTCTATTTGTGATACCCTCAATTTTTTTTGCTTTGATCTTAAAATTTACAAGGTTGGAAGATCTTGACCAGACCCCACAGGGGTAGGTAAGATACCTCTTTGGTCGGTATTCTTTCCGATATCAGAGATTCGAAGACCTCTATTTAAAGGAATTGAATCTGATATATCTTTCTCTGAGTCATAGACCAGGGAAGTTTGAGAAAAGACCAAATGGTGCTTTCATTTATTTTGTAGAGGGTCAGCTAAGAACGTTTTCCTTTGTTCTGTCGTGAGATCATTTTAGGCACATATTGTGCCAATTGAGGAAGTGTCAAAGGACTCTTCCGTTTGTTCTGTCTAGTGTTGGCACTAGAACATTGATTCTCCAAGTTCAGAACTTGAGAATTGGAAGAGGGAATAGCCAAAAGACTAGTTCCCTTGAGTTGTGCCAGAGCAGCAGACTGCGCCTGAACAACTGATTGCTTGGGTTGCGCCATAGTCCTACGGGCTACTGGTGGCGCCTTGGCAGCAACATGGGTAGACTGTGCCTCAACAACGGCCTGAACTGACTGCGCCTTGGCAGTAAAGAGAGTAGTAGACTGCGTACGGGCAGCAGGATGAATAGGTTACGCACGGGCAACAGAAGCAAGCTGTGCCTGAGCCGCCGAGACAGATTGTGTCTTGACCACTGAACTCTCAGGTTGCGCCTAGGCAACAGTGACCATAGGAGATTTAGGAGCCCACACAGTCCTGTTCTTGGAAATAGCCGCTGTACGCTTGTTGCTCTTGGTGCTAATCATATCCTCATAGGCTGTCTAGTTGACTTGAACAACCAGAGTCTTCTGCATCTTGCAGATCGACGCAGTGTCACATTGAGTTGTCACCTTCTCGTCGGAAGAGAAAGTCGTCCCCAGCAGAGTCGCCATTTTGTTTGCAAAAATAAAAAGTTTATTCCAAACTTAAAAAAGAATAGTATAAAGTACAATGAATTTTGGAGAAGTACAACTGTAGAAATCTGATCCGGAGATGATCACTTTATCCCTTGGACTATGTGAACTTGAAGACTGTAGCCTCTGGAGAATGCAACAGCAATTTTGCAAGAGTTCTTGATCTCTGTGCGTATGTATATGATAATTTCACAATGATTGGAAACTCTATTTATAGAGTTCAAGAAATAACTGTTTTAGCAGTTATTCTGATGTACGCGAGGCTGGATTGCGCCACATTGGGTTACGCCAACCTCCTGTTGTGCCAACTTTCATTCAGTTGTTAAGTCGTGTACTAACTGTTTTTAGACGCGTGGCATCATATGATTGAGATGCACGTGGTCGTGTACAGAATAGTAGACACGTCTTGAGAGATTAGTGGCATGTGCGCCACGTCATCTTGCTTTAGAATGTAAGTTGTCTCAACTTCATCAGGTTGCGCGAGCTTCGGTCAACTGCGCCTGATTGAGCCGCGCCTAGACACGTGGCAGCTTTTGAGCAGAAGTCATTCAGATTGCGCCTAGGTGCAACTAAAGATTTTGTCTGGATTGCGCCTAGGCGTAACTTACGAAGCGTACAGGACAGCTGTCAACCAACTCTCCTTGAGCAGCACAATTCACGAGATTCGAAGAAATTTTTCTCGTTCACTGTGTTTGTCAGTTGTTAATGTTGTCAGGTAATGATGGCCATTAAATGTCAGACGTCACATAGATTTTGGCGCAACAAGACTGGGCGCAGTCTGATATGTAGCGCAACCTGTTCAGCTACGCAGTCTGTTTTCTGAGCTTCATATCAGTGGCGCAGTCTGTTTTCTGAGCTTCATATCAGTGGCACAACTTGATTTTTAGGGCGCAACTTGATTACTGATTAGTATGTTCATAGCGCAACTTGATTTTTAGGCTCTACAGAGTACACGAATAAGATAGTGAACATGATAAACTGTAATAATATAAGTAATTTAGAGCACAAAAAAGTTATGTGATTGGTTTAGGTTGTACATGAGTATTCTACGGTAACTCCATTATATGTTAGGGTATAATAGACATATACATGAGTACACTAGAGGAATTTAATCACATAACCACTTCTACTCCCCCTACCCTAATCAATACACAAGGATTCGATCACATTACGTTACGTACATGATTGTTAGTTTGAACTTGAAGCACATGTGAGCACATGAGAGTACATGAGAGCACATGAGAGTACATGAATAATACGAATATAAGGAGTACACGATGCACATGGTAAAGTACACGAACATGGAATACCCGATGTACCTGGTAAGGAGATAACATCTCATGACAATATTCATATAGTACCAATCCGTGTTAACAATATGTTAGCATCAAGTAAAGTAGCCTAGAGTAGGCAATATAGATACTATCATGATAAAAACAATCAGAGAATGTACTCGTCTGAATTTGGTTGGAGTTAATGTGCGCAACACGAACGTGTCGACACAAAATAGGTACCGATGATATTCTCCACAAGATGGTCTCCAAATGATGGCACAAGCGTTTCCAATGAGTCCAGAATAATGAAAATAGCCTAGTTTGGTATATAAAAGCCCACAATCAGAGTTTGACTCGATAATGAATCAAGGAATAGGAAGCGACTAAAGTAGTCGTGATTTGTGATTTGAAGTGGAAAAGCAAAACTAAAAGTGTATCTATAATATTTAGAAACTGTATTTAATTAACATTTTTTAAATAATACTAGGATAGGAAAATCATTTATCACATATTATGACTTACCATATGGTACCTAGAATAACTTCCTCTTTTTTAGAAATACCCTTTCAATGCATTAACCTAGCATATCAGACTTCAATATATATAATAATATATATATATATATATATATATATATATATATATATATATATATATATATATATATATATATATATATAAAAGTTTATATATAAGTACATATCTTCATATGTATACACAATTATGTCTATATATATTTAATAGCAAAAAAACTCAGTTTATGTGAATTTCGGGAAAACACTATAAGATAATTAAACAGTAACCTAAATATTCAACTTGTATAAACATGCGCAAGGATCCGCAAATACGCATATGTATAAGTACAAAATAGTCAATCTTTATACATAGAAACATGTATATGTAGATTTTGTATATTGTAAGGTATGTATATATGTAAAATGAATATACAAGATAAAAACATGTATATATCATATTTATATAAAAAATATGTGTAGTTCAAAATTTAAGTTAAGAAATTTATAAAATTAATCCCCCCACCCTCCCCCCCCCACCCCCCCCCCCCCACACACACACACACACACACACACACACACACATATATATATATATGCCTCTTGCTCCCAGACCCCTTTACATAAACATATGGATATATAATAACTATATATTTAATAATCCCATATAACTACCATATATACAATCATATATATAACCTTTATATGGCTCCCACATTATATATAGGCATCTATACATTCACCTGTTAACAAAGAACTACTATAGCATAAGCAGGAACATGGACAAAGAATAAGAGGAATTTCACCTCAACATATTAGAGTTGCACAAGCTGCTGATGTTCGACTCTCCTTCCTCGACGAGGAAGAGAACGAGGCGAGGCCAGTGCCGGGACTCAATAAGATGAGGCACGGTCGAAGGCACGGAGGCATGGTTCGATGCTCGGTCAAATGAGGGCCAATGGTAGTTGTGTTCCGGAGGCACCCTGGCACTGCGGTGGTCCGAAGACATTGCATGGAGGTTCGGTTGCCGGCGAGGAGGCTCCTCCAGGCCGCACGAGGCGGTACGAAGCTGCCAGGACGCAGCCATGACGTAGCGTGCAGTGGTCGACGACATGCCACGATTGGGTGGGTGTCACACACAGCCAGGGGACGGTGCACTGGTGCACGTCTCATGTGGCGGACCACTCATGGTGGCAGACGCTGGTCTATGGCACGGTGGTCGCTCGAACAATGCTTCATGATACTTTGGCAGCGCCAGCGAGTTCGTGGCTGCCGCGGCGGAAAGCGACAAGGTCCTTGGCATGCGTCGGCGACTCATCTACATTAGAGACGTACGAGGTTTCAGAGGATGTCGACGAAGATTACAAGGCCATCGCACGGTCTGGTTTGGCCCGCACTTCGATGAGGTGCGACGAGGAGGCGTACGCAGGTCTGCTGGTGTCACTGGCGTCAGTGTAGATGCACCGACCAGTACTGGAAAGGCTGCTCGGGTGTGGTGTGCTGGCATGGAAGTGTGCGACGCAGACACATTGCTCGTACGGCCGCTCGACATGGGTTTGTTGCTGACGGCGACGACTCGTGGCGGTGGTGGGAAGCATGGGCACGATGAAGGAGAGGGAAGAGGAGTTTAGGTGATGGTGGTTTGCGGCTACTCTCTTGATAGGAGTGGGGACGAGCCGTTATATAATAAAAGTTAGGGTTGGGTTTTGTGGCTTGCTCTGCTGTACTCATTTCACCTGGGGGTGTGCATCGGTCGGTGGTCGACCTATTTGGTCCCAACTGAAGTCGAACCGAAGTTAATCGGTTTGAAAATAAACAAAACCGAACCAAACCAACCAAATGGTCAGATCGGTTTTAAAACCGACCGACTTGGTTCGGTTTGGATCGGTTCGACTTGGCCGGTTTTGATCACATAAAAAATTGGACTGTATATTTTTTTCTTTTGTGAAACCTCAGTCAACTTCCACTTTGTAACAGTAAATACAATTCAGCGGCTTCAATTCAACTTGTACTTTGCAGGTGGAGAAAAATGCCAATTATACATAAAAAATCATATACATTCAACCAAAAGTCCCTTTCATGTGCACATGAGCAATTAGAAAAGAATATGAGCCGCCAGCACTCCTCTTTGAGACTAGAGAGAGAGAGAGAGAGAGTGCTCTTTCAACTTTAACTTGATAAATGGTTGTGATGTGAATAAATGAACCAAACCTGTATAATACAACCCAATGAGCCCATACCCAACCGGCCAACCCTAATTATTTAACAAGGATTTGGTTCGGTTCGGTTTAGACGGTTTTTGGCATAACCAAATCGTGAACCGAACCGAACCGGTCGGTTTTGAAAAAATTGAAGCCAAACCAAACCAACCGAACCATCGGTTCGGTTTAAAACCAATCGATTCGGTTTGACTTGGTTCGATTTGGTCGGTTTGACTTAATTGTGCACAGCCCTAATTTCACCCATGAATTACTTGTACAGACAAGAATTCATGTGTGCATAGCTTAGTAGAATAGGATGGTTGGGCTTGGGCTCTACTCGATAGTTAGGAAGGTAAAGAAAAGAAAAGGCCTTGGGCTTGCCAGAAATAATGGAAATAATTTGTATGAAATAAGTAGAAATAGGATTTGGGCTTAGGGTTAAACCAATGGACTATTGTATGGGCTTGATATATAATGGGAAGATACATAGGTTGGGTAGCATATTATAAAGATGCATATTCATGGAAAATCTTTTTGGCCTTTAGGGATAATAATTTATCGGCTACCCTATATTTGTTAATTAAAATAAATCTAACTGAGCTGGGGAAAAATAACTGTTTGCCAACTATGATTAATAGAAAATAAGAATATTTGCTAATGACTTTATTAATGAGGGTCCTAGACATTAAATACAGAATTTTATATTGATAATTAGGAATATAAAATATTAACAGAAGTCAGGAGGCTTGCATCATTAAAGGATATGAACACTGGAAGAGAGAAGTGTCATGGCCCAAACACAAATATGATACACCCATGGGCTTGGGTTTATTAGTTAGATTGGGTTAGGTTTGGGCTTAGTGAGATCATGAGCACAAATTTAGGTCATTTATGGTCATTGTTTTAATAGTAGCTTGTGGTAGCTCAATTGGATGGCACACAAGTGGTATTTGCATAGTAGGCTCAAAATAGGTCAAATCATATATTGGGTCGATTATGTTGGATAAATGGCGAGTCCCAAAATTAAATTGGAAGTTTGGTCAAGTTTTACGGTAGGTGGCCAAATGGCCTAAATTGACCAGAAAGTTGCGTGATGTAAATAGGATACAAGAAAACAAGTTTGAGTAGGACATGATATATCAAAATAAGGTTAATCTTGTCTACTACAAAACTCATGAAGGAAGTTTTGAGAGGTTGACATCCGCGATGCTCCAAAAATCAAAGTCACGGAAAGGTACATTAAGGACTAAAATCATGTGTTGAGATATATGTGTCCCCTATATGTGTCCCTTTGGTTGTTCCTATATATGAGATGTGTATTAGTAGATGTGAGGGGATTTATGTCCAGGTCATACAATTAGGACTTGGGGGTTAGACAGTTAGCTTTGCGGGCTCGGGTTACAGACAAGAATTAGGGTCATTCTTGTGATGTGTAGGCAGAGGTGAATAAAGTAAAGGGGGCTGGCAATACAGGGAATACAAGAGTTAAAGGGAGCAAGCATTGGCATGTGTTGGACTGGATATGTAGGGGTTTTGGTATTTGGCAATTGGGTATCGGGTAGGCCATAACAGGGGTTTGGCAGTATGCCTGGCTTGGCCTTGCATAGCCTGGCTTGGCTTGGCTTGGTTGTTTCTGTTAGGGTGCAAGATAGGATATGAACCCCCTTAAAAGTAGGGTATTGCATAAGGAGGGATAGGGGACCACTTTCTTCAATAGGCAAGGCCATTGACCTATGTGAATAGATAGGGAGTGTGGCATGTGGCAGGGCCTTGGTAGTTAACTGGAGAGTGTGTGTGTGTATAGTGTAGGTAAAGGTAATGTAATGCTAGTAGGTATTAGACATTATCCATGGATAGGTAATGCTAGGGTACAGGTCATAGGGGGTTTACCTAGGTAGGTATATGTAATAGGTTGGTAACCTATTATACCCTTGAATAGGGTATAGGCTACATATAGGAATTTGGGTATTGAAAGATAATTGCTAGGGTAAGTATAAACTTGACTATAGTAGATATCTAGATTAGATATTTGAATTGTATATTGAGAATGGGTAATAGGCTACCATAGTATCCTAGGATAACTAATATAGCCCAGATACTTAGTGTATGGACACAATAGCTTCGATATAGACACATAATACTTAGAAACAGCTAGTTTGACTAGTTTGACCTAGAGTTAACCAATTGACCTAGAAATGACTTCATGACCTAGAATTGGACTAGTTTGACTTGCATTCACTTCCAAAACTTGGTATTGATACAGTATTCCATGTTTAGGTCTTCGAGTCACCATATCGAACGTCGTTGATAATTTACACCAGATTGCAGACGAGTACATTCTCTGATAATTTCTCGTATATGTTATTTTATATATTTCTTGTATTTAGTGTAGATATTCTTGAACTCTCGACACATTGGTTACATGGATTGGTATTTTTTGGATCCCGTCATGAGATGTTATTTCCATATATCTGGTATATCTTGTGCAAGCCTCGTTATTGTTCTTGTGTATCGTATAGACGCCGATTCCTTTGAGGATTTGCTACATTCTCAGAGTATCCCATGTCATAATATGCCATGGTTGGATCCACTATACTGGTCGTGGGTGGGGAGTAGTAGTGTAGACATGTGACCATATCCTTCCCGTACATGATATTGCTTTTCTGTGAGTGTTAGTCATACACTGCACGTATGACTAGCTAGGCCATATTTCCCGTGCAAGTTCCTAAGCCGGTCACATGTCGAAGCTAGTACTCACTCATAATGATAGTATAGATTTCTTGACTTTTGTACATGATATAACATATTTTACATTCTCTCGCTCTTGTTTACAGTTTTGCCATGCCGTGCTCCTTTCATGTACATTTTACTTATTCTCGTACATTCTCTCTATTTACTGCTGCACTGTCCATATCAATTACTGGAACTGTTATTAGAAATGTACTTCGCTCCAATCTTGACTGGATATTTTTTCAGACGACGAGGACGAGTTTACTATCTACTATTGTTCGCAAGACGTAGTAGGTATAGATTGGGAGACTGTAGTAGCGACCCAGTAGACTTGGTTTTGTACTGGATTTTGTCTCCAACACTATCTGATTAGCCTGTTTATTATTTCAGACTTGTATTTCGATAATTGACTCGAGACTCTGGATTTGTATTATGATACTTTACACTTTTGGATATTTTTTTTATGATAGTATCTTTTATCGTGCCATTTCATTCTTCCTTATAGATTCGTGATTGAGTATGCTATATCATATTGTCCTCCAATTGGAGATGAGATATATTGACAGGTTATATATTCATTGCTAGTATAGAAGACCTAGACAGCGTTCTAGTGCTGACACTGTGGCGTAGGCTGGGCGTTGTTACGCACTTGTGCTCCTATATCGGTGCGGGTTGTGACACTGCCAAAACAAATAAAAAACATGCAGTTTGTAAAATAGTTTCCAAAACATTATTCATGTAGTTTTTACCAATTCATAGTTTATATAAATAGACCCGGAGCAACCCTCCATTGAATTTTATGTGTTCGCCAACCCCTTTAGCGAAACACTCAATACCGATAATTTTTTATGCATTTAATATAAATAATAAATTAAAATTTTAAGAAAAGAACACATTCCATTACAAATTGAGTCTCAAAGACAAATATATACATAAAGTTTAAAATAAACGTCTAGGGCCAATACACAAACAATCTCAATAAATGTATTAAAAAAGCATAAAAGACCCAAGATCATGGGTCAATACACAAATAAACAAATAAAATGTCCTAACTAGGACTATTGCTGATCTGGAGGAGGATGAGGAGCACGACGGCATGCTTGGGATATGAGCATGTCATACTCCTACTGTAAAATTGTCCCCAATGCCGATAAAGGTATAGTCGGGGGAGGCAGTGTCTTCGATGGAGTCGATGTCCATACAAGCGTACTAGGAGGATGTATCTACTATAACGCTGCCAGTCGAGCATTGTATGAATCCATGGTAGATATCATCCTCGATGTGCTGTGAACCACTGAATCCTGAATCCTTGCCAAGGACTCGCCCAGGGTCACTTGAGACCTCTACAGAGCCGTCATACTGCGCTCTGTCGATGTGATCAGCTTAGTAATGCCACGCTCCATCCTCTAGCTCAGAGAATCCATTATGTTGCGCTCTAGTGTATCAAATCATGCGGTGATCGTCGGATCTTCCGTCTGTGGCTGAGACTGGGCCTACTCCATAATCCTGACGGTCAATCAACGCTCTCCTAGACTCAGACCGACTCCTGCGAGGGTTGTGGAGAACGTATACTGGCAGAGGGGTCCCTAGAGGACTGTATCACAACG
The DNA here is from genome assembly GCA_029216955.1 of Iris pallida. NCBI lineage: Eukaryota > Viridiplantae > Streptophyta > Magnoliopsida > Asparagales > Iridaceae > Iris > Iris pallida. The sequence continues at coordinate 8,516,282 of JANAVB010041416.1, read as the reverse complement.
CGGACATCGTAGGCTTATGTGCCTTAGTACGTACCCCTCAGAAGACCACCAACGACGGTCATCTACAGCTCATCCACCGATGGAGCTACGGCGTTGCGAGGAAGTACCAACAACAGAGCTACGTTATAGGTGCATTAGCAGTCGCCAAGTCACAGAGCCTAAGATACTCGTCCTAGAAATGTATTAATATCTCAATAACTCTTGATAAGCATACTTCTTATTAACTACGTATCTTTGGTACTTATTACTAACTACATGGATATTTGTAGGCGTATTTTCTAAGTTATGTTAAAGTTAACAAAACGTAAAGTAATACTTACATAGCTCTGTGTATCTCTCTCATCAATAGGATTTCCACCCTTCCCATGGGTGGCTAGGAAGACGGTCACCATGTTGGCGTCTTCACCCCTCTGTACTTATTAAAATTATATTATTTGTTATTAAAATTAAACATTTTGTCCTACTTTTATTAAATTAATATATATTCAATAAGATATATACCATACGACGGAAATATTTTGTCATGGAAATCGAGCCACCATACTACTTTTCTACCTTCACCTTCTCAACCTTTTCTTGTATCTAGGATCATCGAATCTAGCCCTCATCGCAGTCCACTGTTAAGACGTGATCCAATCTTGGATCGGTTGTCCCGAGCGATCACGAGCCTTCTGGTTGTTGATCGCATTAGGGATTAGCTTGGCGTCCACGATAAGAAATAACTTCTCGATCTATTCAGTCTGGTATAGTGGTTAGAAATATGTTATAAAAAAGAAGTAAAGTAGTAAGTTATATAATATGCCTAAATTAAATCATTGATATTGAAATCAAATATACTTTTACTTTGAAGTGCGAAAACCAGAATGCCTTCATGTCGTCCGGGGCATCTTAATAGTTGATCCAAGGGCCACATGTAAGCCCCCTAATTTTTAGAATTTATTTTAGTTATTTTTATTTATTTAATATGGTTATTTTAATATTAAAATATATTTTAAGTCAATAATGACTATAGTAGTACTTTACCATTGTTTTAATTTTTGAACCACAACAAATGTCGATTTCTCAAATTTAAATTCTATATTTGAATTCTAGACACATTCACCTTCAATTTGATATATCATGTACCATCTAAACTTGTTCTCCAACATTTTTTTGACTTCGCATAACTTCTGGTCACTTAGGCCATTTTGACCGTTTACCGTAAATCTTGACCTAACTTCCAACTTGAGTTCGAGACTTGACATAGACCAAAACTATTTGACCCAATATATGGTTTAAACCTATTACGAGCCTACTACGCACATGCCTAGGGTATGCCATTCAATCTCCCATGTGCTATTTATTTGCAAATGGCACATGAGACCCATTAGTTGACTTTTCGGGTTTAATTTGACTAGAAAATATGTTAGGACCCTAACCTAGCCAACTCCACTTGTTAGAGCCTATCTAAGGTTGCCAAAAATTGATTAGATATATATTTAACTAATTTTTAGTGACTAAGTTGCAGCCATGTGCATTAAATCCCCTATCTTTGACTTGGTTAAACAACCCACCAAATAAGGAAACTCATTGCTATATTAATCCTTTGGATGGCAAAATCCTAACCAAATTAATCCAAACCAAAGCCCAAATCCCCATAATAAAAAACTTATCAAAACCCTACATATTAAAATCCTCTACATAACTGCCACCCCCTCCTTATCTCTACAAACCGAGTACCCCTACAATTTTTTTATTTTATTTTTGCACTTTCCTTTCAACCCGACAGTAACTCATCACTCCGACCTCTTTCAACCCACCTACCATCTTTATCTCGACCCTAGTACACCCCCTAACACTCCAGCACCTTCCTGGGTGACACTACCACTTTTCTAGAATTGGAGTAGTTTTTGATTGGTGCTCTTGGTATTAGGAGATGGTTTAACCTTAGTTAACCTTAATTAGAAGACTAACCATGTGATTAGAGACTTAATTAGCTAATTAGAATTTAAGTTAGAGCTTAGTCCTAATTAGAAAACAATTTAAGTTATTTGTAGGCTATTTAATATATAACTTTTTTGGCCTTTTTGCTAATGGGCTCCTTTTGGACTTTAGTTGTATTATGGCCCATCCTAAACCCTAACCTAACATTAGCAGCACCCCTGGCCAGCCACAACAACAGCCCCCCTATATGTGTTATAGTATAGTAGCCGTCAAGCTTTCTCAAAACCCTAGAAATTTCCATTCCCTTCTAATAGCCTCTTTTTCCTCAATTCTCATCCAAATTAGACCAAATGAACTACGTTAAGATCCTTGAGAGGAGGGAACTTGCTGGAGACTTGCTAGCAAGAAATCGGAGGCTTTGGACCGGAGGAAATCGACGTCGGGACATTTGGAGGCTCGTTTCATTCAGATATTGACTCTCAATAGGTAAACCCCTCTAAACCCCTGTAAATTTTAAATTTTTTTCATAGATGCATCCATCTAGGTGTCCCGGACTTGTAGATGCAGTTTGGTAGGATTTCGTATCCGTTTGGTAGGCGTATCAGACGCGCGTTGGTGTATTGGAACACGTGTTCGATAAAATATCTCTTAGAATCGAAAGTTCTTATTTTTTGATTCCGTTTTCATGAATTTGTTGTTGTTATTATTTGAAACAAGTTCTGTGAAGACAGATCTCAAGTTGACACATTTTTGGTGTCCAAATCGGACACGGGGACGTAGCACGAGATCCCGTGCAAAGCCCGTGCACTGTCCTGCATTCTGAGTGTCATAACTCGATGGATACGACACGGTTTGGCATGCAATTTTGTGGACACATGGAGGTATCCTCTGCCCATGTGCTCGTGAAATTCCATGAGATTTTGTTGAGTGTGCGCGAAGTTATCGCGCCTGCACTAATTCGACTGACACTGTGCATACGCGCACAGCCCTTCCCGACACGCTGTTCGTGTGACGCACGGACACTGCATGGATGCTTGTCAGGATGGTGTACACCTAGGCCTAGACCCCACCTAGATACGTGCATAAGCACGAGGCTCCTCGTGTTGCGTGTGGTGTTCTATCGAGCACGGCACGTGCCCACAAGGATTTTCCTATACACGTGTACGTGCCTGTACGATACGCACTGTTTGGACACGATACGGACACGAGTTCGACTCTGTGAGGACACGAGCATGACACACGTGTACACCTTTGTGTTTTTCAAGTTTCATGAGTTTTAGTTGTATATTTTGGATTTTAGGTTTTAAGTTGGGTTTGTGTAGTATATGGGTTTTTGATATTGAATTGGTTTTGATATTTGAGAACTGATTTTGTGTTCAACTCAGATTTCTGAGTTTGACACTAATATTTAGTTTTGAATTAGATTTCTGAGATACCTATTGAGTTCAGTTTCTTTTGGGGTATGTGGGTTGATATACATACATGCGAGGGTTGGAAATTATAAGGTATAGTATAGGTTAGCAATATGGGTTGTGTTCTCAGTTTTATGAGATACATTAGGAGATTTCAGTTGTATATGTATATATATGTATGAGAGTTGGAATACCTATATATATGGATATGACAAGTATTGAGTGTTGTCGGCTATTGGTTATAGGTATTGATATATGTATATATGTATGTACTATTGAATGTTAGTGTAGGTTAATAAGTTGAGACTTGGTTTTTGGTTTTGTTTTGAGATTGAACTTGAGTTCAATCTCAGTTTCTGAGATTGAGTCTACCCCCCTTACACAACACAGCATACACACACACACACACACACACACACACACACACACACACACACACACACACACACACACACAAATGCTTTCACTCCTTTGATATATAGACATATGTATGTATATATATAATATATATATATATATATATATATTTTATATATATATATATATTATATTATATATATATATATATATATATATATATATATATATATATATATATATGGATGAGATGTGGCAGCAGACGGGCTCCCCTCTCCTGGCCTCGTCGCCTCCACCCCCCGTCGGGATTTGTTGGTAGGGCTGGCCAGTCGGCCTGCCCGGGCCGGCGGCGCCATTCTCCGTGTTTGTCCCTCTAGGCGCCCCCCCTCTCCCCCTATTTGGCCGGTCCCCGCCTGGCCCTCCGCCCAGTGGGGCCTCAACCCCCCCTCCATGCCGGCTTCTCGCCGAGCGGGTGCCCCCACCCGCCACCCCTTCGGCGTCCTAGGTAGACCCGACGTCGCCGGGCTAGGCGCGGTCCCGCTCTGGCAGCCGTCCAGCCGGGTGAGCCCCCTCCCTCTTTGGCTCCCCCTGCCGTACCCCTCGCCGTTCCTCCGCCGCTCTCCACGGCAATCCCTGCCCTTCTGCGCTGGCCTCCCGCTCGAGCGACCGGGTCGGCCTCCTCCGGCGGTTCAGATGCTGGAGCGCCTCCGGCGTCTCCTCCTCTTGCCGCAACCGCTGCGACGCCGACGCCCCCCATCCCGGCGCCTCTCGCCGTCCCTCTCTCGTGGCCGGCTCCTTCCCTCGCTGCGACGCTTTGGCCTAAGGAGGCGGCTGCCTTTTTCTCCCTCCCGTGGCCGCCGTCCACGCGTTCTCCGGCGACCGGTGGCACAGGACCGGCACCCGCATCCTCCTTCTCCTCGGCAGCGGCGGCCCCACCCTCGTGGGCCACGGTGGCCGCGTCCCCCTCTCCAGCCTCCATGCTGTGGCCCTCGGTGCCCTCCTCGACGTCGGTCGGGTTTCCCTCGCCGGCGGTGGCGCTGCCCTCCTCGTCAGCCCCACTCTACGAGCTTCGGAGTACTCCTCGCCGCTCGTCGGCGGACCACCCCTCTCCCTAGCTGGAGATTCGCCACAGGTTGCCCGGAGGTCGTGCCCCTCCCCCCCGACGGCCCGGGCGCCCTCCCTTCCATTACCTTAGGGTCTTCTCACCACCCTCCTCCTCGGGTCTCCCCTCCTCCGGGTCCGTCCACCCGTCGGAGCTCTCGCTCCCCTTCTGCCCCTACCTCCGGCTTCGAGTTGCGCTCGGGTGCGTCGGGCCTGCCTCCCTACGGAGTCGATCCTCCTCGCCGCCGGCCTCCTCGGCCTCTCCCTTCTCTCCCAGGAGTCGTCCTCCCTGCTGGCAGCCTTCTCGACCTCCCTCGCCGGACCCCGTGCTTCGGTCTTCGTTATCGGAGCCCCTCGGTCCCGGGCGGCGTGCCGGGGAGGGAACCGCTGCTCCTCGAGCTGCGCGGTCCTCGAGCCGTGTGCTCGCCCCCTTGGGCAGAGAGCCAGCCCTCCCCCCTACGTGGCGTGGTCCTCCCTCGGGCCTTGAGCCCTCAACCCCCCCTGTTAGCTTTCCCTAACTGCCGTTTGTTTTGAATTTCGAACACCCGTTTTTCGTAATCCGTTTTCGAATGTCAGTTTCATCTTTATCAAAAAAAAATTCTGGTTTATGACGCTCCGCGTCAGGATGTTTGTTAAGGGGTTCCCTCTATCTATGTAGGAACTTGGGCTATCTTTCGGTTCCACACTATCGTTTTCGGTTTCAATGAAGGCTCTAGCCATTGTTTATATATATATATATATATATATATATATATATATATATATATATATATATATATATATATATATATATATATATATATATATATATAGCAAATGATCTCTAGCCTAGTGGTTAAGAGAGATGCATGCGGCCCAAGTGGTCAGGAGTTCGAGCCCCGGTGGAGGCAAGTTCGCCACAATTACCCATTGCTTCAAAAAGAAAAAAGAAAAAATATATATATATATATATATATATATATATATATATATATATATATATATTACATAAAAATATATATATATATATATATATATATATATATATATATATATATATATATATATATATATATATATATTACATATTGAATTGAATGAATATATTTGATTTTGATATAGGATATTAGCCTATGGTTGGTGAGTTAGTTTAGAATTGACCCAATAGGCCAATTGGCATAGTTGACTAGCAAGTTGACCAAGTTGACAAAAGTCAACTTTGGGTCAAAATTGATCTAAACTTGACCCAAATGGACTTAAAATGACTGCATAACTCAAGTTTGACATAAACTTGGAATAATGGACTAGTTGACTTAGAGTTGACCTAGTTGACCAGAATGATTGATCAGGGTTGACCAGAGTTGACTTTAACCCAAAATGACCTAGATTCATTTAGAATGCATTGTTAATTTCTCTAAATTCATGTTGGACACTTTGTAACCTGTGGTTGCTCTAAATAGGACTCAGATACTCCGGTTCGAACTCATATTCTTATCAGACATTCGGGATATCAGGCGAGTACATTCTCTGACTGTTTCATACTTGTTAGTAATTATATTATTGTTATAGAATAATTTAGTTGATGCTGACACGATGTTATCACGGACTAGTACTATATGGATCTTTACATGAGATGTTATCCCCCTCGGATGCATCAGATACATCATGTCATGTGCTTTTCACGAATATCATGTATTTCATGGACTTTTATTATTCATGTATACTCATGTGCTCTCATGTACTCTCATGATCTCATGAGTTTTATGTATAAACTTTCATGTAAAATAACTGTCTAGATCCTTGTGTATTGATTAGGGTACGGGGGAGTAGAAGTAGTCATGTGAACAATTCAAAGTAGTGTAATCATGTGCAAACTCTATAGTGTAATCATGTACAAATCAAGCCGTTCATATGTCTATCTTGTACTCTAAATCGCTAGTCACTTACAGTTCTCTATTATCATACCTAAATAATTCATGTTATCAAATTCTCTCTTCTTCTTTATGTTTATTCTTACAGTTTTCATATACTTTATTCTATAACATGCTTTATATTTTCTGTCATGATATGAACTGCGTGAGAGAGATGTATTCGTTCCTATCCTGATTGGGCCCGTTGAAAATATTACAGAGGATGATGAGGAGTTCTGCCCTACTTACTTTGGAGCTGGCTTAGATGACATCAGTGACTTAGGCCCTTAGGAGGATCCAACAGTTGCTAAGGACTTGCCCATTGTCTAGATTAGACTGCTAGACTAGTTATCTTTATTTAGATATTTTGTCTTTGAGATGTTCTTCAGTTATTTGGATTTTGATGTTGTTTATACATCCAAACTTATTAACTTTCAGTTGTAGTTCTCCGTTGAGATTATTATCCATCTTTTTATCCCTTTATTTTCATCTTAGGTTCTATGATTGAGTTGTACCTTCGATATTATCCTCCTTTTGGAGAGTATATCATTGTACATGTACAGTTATATTTTGTTAGATGTTGTGACCTAGGATAGCGTTCTACCGCCGACACTACAGCGTAGGCTGAACATACCCACTTTTCGTGCCCTTACACTGGGTGTGGATCGTGACACATTTTTAGTGGTGGCTCATGTAGGTCAAGAGAGTCGCTACTAGTACGATTTCGTAGTGGTACTCGAACTAGAGTATCACTACAGCCTGCAGTAGGATATAGGATATAAGTTTAAGGTACTCAATAACATTAGAAAAAACTCTTAACTAATTCTTGCTGCTAATTGCCTTTCTTTAAAATAATCCGTCCTCCTTTGATTATATCGCTTCTTTCTCAGTAATTGATTCTTGTTTGATCTGTCTCCAGGATGGTGCAGACACAATCTCATCGCTCCACAGCAGTAGATACTACTGAGAGGTCTGCCACTTCTCGTCCGGTCCAGGCAGATATTGGGACCACAACACCTCTTGTTCCTACTCATGTGGAAGCGTCTGCAGCTTTTGGGGGTATTACTCCACTTATTTTAAGGACTACCCCGGGGATTCAGGAGATTCTACCGCCACCGCCTCAGGGGACAGTTGACATAGCACAGTTCTTTGCCTTCTTTCGTCAGATGATGGAGTCTCAGCAGCGCCATTCGGAAGAGATGAGGCAGGGCATTGACAATACCCATCAACTGGCCATGGTAGCAGTGGAGAAGGTGACTGCCCAGCCGCAAGGAGAGCAGATACAGTAGTACTAGTCGAGGACTCCGGGCAATCAGGACTTTCAGAAGATGCGGCCGTGAGACTTCAAGGGTACTGAGGGTATCCTATATGCCGACGACTGGATCGAGCATATAGATGAGATCTTTCGCCTCACACAGATGCCAGCTGGGATTCAGATAGAGGCAGCAGACAGCCAGATACAGGACCTTGCCCGCACATGGTACCAGATCGACCCCAGAGTTGGTACAAAGGGACAGACATAGGAAGCTTTAAAAAAGATCTTCAAGGAGACGTTCTTCCCCGACACAACACTTGGCGCCTTGGAGATGCAGTTCGAGAACCTGGTTCAGGAGAACCAGACAATAGAGGAGTATGTTAGAGAGTTCTGCCGCCTGGGCAAATTTGTTGAGGGCCTAAGCGAGAGAGCGAAGGCTAGGAGGTTTAGGAAGGGCTTGGTCAAGGATGTCAAGTCCTTGACCAAGAGTGACAGAGATGCTACCTTTGAGTAGATTCTGTCAGGAGCTATGGCAGCGGAGGACGACCTTGAACTGAAGTTGAAGAGAGGTCGTGATACCCATGGAGCCGTGGTAGTAGAGGCCCGTCTAAGAGGCCCCATTTTTAGCAACAGCATCAACAGAAGCCGTTCCAGCTGCAGCAGTTCCAAAGTCAGGGTCGTGTACCCTTTCAGCAGAGGCAGATACAGTAGGTACCTAGACAGCAGTAAGCCATCAGTTGCACCATCTACAAGAAACCAGGGCATGGATGGAACGACTGTAGAAAGAGGCTAGGCAAGTGCTACTCTACGGATCAGCGGAACACCAGCTGAGGGACTGTCCCTTGTCTTTGGAACGTACAACTCAAGGAGCAGGAGCCAAGGCTCCGGCAGGACAGCAGAAGGGACCATTGCAGTCTCAGCAGTAAAAGTTTATTCAGCACCAGCAGCAGGCCTGAGGAGGTTCGCAGCGACAAGCTTTCGCCATGTCAGCCAAGGATACAGAGGCAGTAGGAGATCTGATCGCAGGTTCTGTTCTTCTTGACTCTTTTCCCGCATTTGCTTTGTTTGATTCGAGGGCTTTCCACAGCTTTGTATTTGTATCATTCGCTATTAGACACCATCTTTCTTCTGAATCATTGCCTAGGACTTGCAAGATCACGACTGGGGGTGGTATCATCCTCATCCATGATATTTGCAGGGATCGGAGAGTAGTTTTGGGAGGTCGAGAACTAGATGTGAGTCTGCTCGTAATGCCGCTATCGAACTACGATATTATACTCGGGATGGATTGGTTGAGCAGGCACCATGCCAATATAGATTGTCGTGGTGGTAGAGTTTTTTCAGAGTGCCATGAGAGCCAGAGTTTGAGTTCACCAAATGAGAGGCGGAGCAGAGCAGCGAAGATTTCTGTAGAGTTTCAGTAGAGGAGCAGAGCGTGCCACATCCATTGATAGCTAAGTTCATGGATGTATTTTTAGAAGAGTTGCCAGGGTTACCTCCGGACAGAGATGTGAAGTTCTCTATAGATTTGGTGCCCAGCACAGAGCCGATATCTCAGCACGTCTATAGAGTGAACAACAACAAGCTATTGGAGTTGAAGAAGCAGGTGGATGAGTTGTAGGACAAAGGTTTTATCCAATCGAGTTCTTCAACGTAGGGTGCACCGATACTCTTTGTGCCGAAGAAGGATGGGTCGGTACGGATGTGCATCGACTACAGGGCACTCAACAGCCTCACGATCAAGCACAAGTACCCGCTGCCGAGGATCGATGATCTGTTCGATCAGTTGAACGAAGTGAGGGTATTTTCCAAAATTGATCTGAGGTCAGGTTACCATCAAGTGAAGGTAAAGAATGAGGACATTCCGAAGACAACATTCAGGACACGGTATGGCCAGTTTGAGTTCATGGTAATGCTGTTTGGGTTAACTAACCCCCCAGCTGTGTTCATGAACCTGATAAATAAGGTGTTCCACCAGTACTTGGACAAGTTTGTGGTGGTGTTCATCGACGACATCTTGGTGTACTCGAAGACCCCAAAGGAGCATGAGGAGCACTTGAGAGTGGTTCTGGAGACTCTCAGGAAGGAGGAGCTTTATGGCAAGCTCTCGAAGTATGAGTTTTTCCTGGATCGAGTTGATTTCCTAGGCATGTTGTGACCGGGGATGGGATCTCAGTCGACCAAAGAAGATTACAGCAGTTGAGGCGTGGACCCTCTGAGTTCAGTTACAAAGATCAGAAGTTTTCTGGGATTAGCAGGCTACTACAGGAGGTTTGTTCAGGATTTCTCCTGGGTTGCAGAGCCATTGACTAGGCTGACCAGGAAGGACGCAGTGTTTATCTGGTTATAGGAGTGTCAGGTCGCTTTTGATGAGTTGAAGAAGTGGCTGACGACAGCCCCAATTCTGACATTGTCATCAGGATCAGGCGGGTTCACTATCTATAGTGACGCCTCAGGAAAGGGTCTGGGTTGTGTCTTGTAGCGGCATAGGAAGGTGATTGCCTATGCATCCAGGCAATTACGTCCGCATAAAAAGAACTATGCTACCCATGACATGGAGTTGGTGGCAGTAATCTTTGCTCTTAAGTTATGGAAGCACTATCTATACGGAGAGCGTATGGAGATCTTCACAGACCACAAGAGCTTGAAGTATGTATTTACATAGAAGGAGCTCAACATGAGGCAGAGGAGATGGTTGGAGTTGATGAAGGACTTCAATATTTTGTTGCTGTATCATCCAGGGAAGGAGAACATAGTTGCTGATGCCTTGAGTAGGTATTCGATATCTATGTGTTTGACGGTAGACCATCATTTGTTAGCAGATCTGGAGAGCCTGGAGATCGAGGTGATAGTGTCGGGAGTTGAGATGTAGATGTGGGGCCTGCAGATTCATTCGTACTTGATAGAGAGGATTAAGTCGACTCAGTTCGACGATGTTGCTCTGCAGTGTATTCGAGAGGAGGTTTGAGCAGGACTTGCGGATGAGTTTGTCATTGCAGAGGATGGCGCATTGAGGCACGATTCCAGACTGTGTGTGCCTAGTGGAGACCTTCGGGAGCAGGTTATGCAGGAGGCCCACCGTTCTTAGTACTCTATGCATCTAGGTGCCAATAAGATATATAGGGATCTGAAGAAGCATATATGGTGGTATGGGATGAAGCGGGAGGTAGCACGCTTCGTAGCCAGATGTTTCATCTATCAGCAGGTAAAGACAAAAAGACAGAGGCCAGGAGGACTATTACAGCCATTGCCCATTCTGGAGTGGAAGTGGAAGCACATTACGATGGACTTTATTTCAGGATTGCCACGTACACCAGGAGAAAAAGACACGATTTGTGTCATCGTAGACAGGTTGACCAAATCAGCCCATTTCTTGTCATTCAAAGTGGGTTTATCTACGGAAAAGTTAGCAGAGATGTACGTATGTTAGATTGTCAGACTTCATGGAGTTTCGGTGAGTATTGTCTCGGATTGAGATAGTCACTTTACTTCCCATTTCTGGGAGAGTCTACATACTAATTTGGGCACTCAGCTCAAGTTTAGTACTGTATACCACCCGCAGACGGACGGACAGTCAGAAATGACTATTCAGACACTCGAAGACTTGCTCCGAACTTATGTCATAGATTTTGGAGGTTCCTGGGAGGATCATTTGTAATTGGTGGAGTTTGCATACAACAACAGTTTCTAGGCCAACATTGACATGTTACCATTCGAGGCATTATACGGGCGTAGATGTCGTACTCACCATTCGAGGCATTGTACGGATGTAGATGTCTTGGGATGACGTTGGAGAGCGAGCTTTATTGGGACCTGAGATGGTTGTGGACACAGCCGAGAAGGTGAAGCTCATCAGAGATCGACTTTGCGTGGTACAGGACAGACATCGGCATTGGACCGATAGCCACCGAAGACCTTTGGAGTTTGAGGTATAGCTTAGACTTAGGATTAGAATTTTGTTGTTTTGTGATTTTGTTTGATCATGTGATTGTTATAGTTAAGTTAGAGACCATGTTTGTGCTAGGTTGGAGATCTGGTGTTCATGAGAATATCTTTGATACGAGGCACTATTCTCTTTGGTAGAGGTGAAAAGCTTAGCCCACGTTACATCGGACCTTTCTTTATCAGCGAAAGAGTCAGTGACGTGTCATACAGACTGGACTTGCCACCTGCATTAGAGGGAGTCCACAACATATTTTACGTGTCACAGTTGAGACGGTATGTGGCAGATTCCAGTCATGTACTAGATCATTCTGAGATCGAGGTGGGCCCTACTCTTAGTTATCCAGAACAGCCGGTGGAGATTCTTGATCGATGAGAGAAGGTACTGAAGAACCAGACGATATCTTGGTTCGCGTCGCATGGAGAAATCACTCTCCAGGTGAGTCTACCTGGGAGAGGGAGGATGAGATGTGCGAGCAATACCCTTATCTTTTTAGTCTTGAGGTATGCTTTTTCTATCCTTCTCATCTGTTCAGTTTTATCTTTAATTTCGAGGACAAAATTATTTTAAGGAGGGTAGATTTGTCATTACCACTTTTCTAGAGTTGGGGTATTTTTTTAGTAATTGTGTGATATTTTGAATTTTTAATTATTTTATTACTAATTTGATTGGTGTTGTAGTTTTTGATTGGTGCTCTTGGTATTAGGAGATGGTTTAACCTTAGTTAACCATAATTAGAAGACTGACCATGTGATTAGAGACTTAATTAGCTAATTAGAATTTAAGTTAGAGCTTAGTCCTAATTAGAAAATAATTTAAATTATTTTTAGGCTATTTAATATATAGCTTTTTGGCCTTTTTGCTAATGGGCTCCTTTTGGACTTTAGTTATATTATGGCCCATCCAAAACCCTAATCTAACCCTAGCAGCACCTCTGGCTGGCCAGAACAGCAGCCTCCCTATATGTGTTATAGTATAGTAGCCGTCAAGCTTTCTCAAAACCCTAGAAATTTCCATTCCCTTCCAATAGTCTCTTTTCCTCAATTCTCATCCAATCAGACCAAACAAAGTATGTTGCGATCCTTGGGAGGAGGGAACTTGATGGAGACTTGCTAGCAAGGAATCAGAGGCTTTGGACCGGAGGAAATCGGCGTCGGGACGTTTGGAGGCTCGTTTCATTGAGATATTGACTCTCAAGAGATAAACCCCTATAAACCCCTGTTAATTCTAATTTTTCTTCATAGATGCATCCATCTAGGTGTCCTGGACTTGTAGATGTAGTTTGGTAGGATTTCGTATCCGTTTGGTAGGCGTATCAGATGTGTGTCGGTGTATTGGAACACGTGTTCGATGAAATGTCTCTTAGAATCGAAAGTTCTTATTTTTTGATTTTGTTTTCATGAATTTGTTACTGTTTATATTTGAAACAAGTTCTGTGAAGATGGATCGCGATTTGACATGTTTTTAGTGTCCAAATCGGACACGGGGACGTAGCACGAGATCCCATGCATAGCCTGTGCACTGTCCTGTATTCTGAGTGTCATAACTCGATGGATACGACACGGTTTAGCATAAAATTTTATGGACATGTGGGGGTAACCTCTACCCACATATTCGTGAAATTTTATGAGATTTTGTTGAGTGTGTGCGAAGTTATCGTGCCTGCACTAATTCGGCTGATACCGTGCACGCATGCACAGCCCTTCCCGACACGCTGTTCGTGTGACGCGTGGACACCACGTGGATGCGTGTCAGGGTGGTGTACACCTAGACCTAGACTCCACCTATCTATGTGCACGAGCACGAGGCTCCTCGTGTTGCATGTGATGTTCTATCGAGCACGACACGTGCCCACGAGGATTTTTCTATATACGTGTACGTACTTGTGCGGTACGTACTGTTTGGACCCGATATAAATACGGGTTCAACTCTGTGAGGACACGAGCATGACACACATGTGTGTAGAAGCATGGAAAATATTGTTTTTAGTCCCACATCGGAAAGGAGAAAAAGAAAGTGCTCACTCCATTCTATAAATAGAGCCCCCTTGCCTCCTTTGAAAAGGGCACCAACTTCTCTTCCCTCCTTCCAACTTGGACTCTTCCTACTACGTACCTTCAGGTGCTAAGTCGAAGAAGTCTAGGGCAACGCGGGCTCGTCGAGCTCAGTCAGCTGTCCCAACCTCTGACCATCAGAGCGCCCCGTTAACTGTTAAAGCGGGCCTCTGATGGAAAGTTGTAAACATGATACCTACGCACTCGTGTGTTCGGGATACCCGGGCCCACAAAACGAGTACAAAGGTTGACCGAGATGTCCTTGACTTGCGAGATGGGATCCTTCACAAGCGCAAAGAAAGAAGCGGATTCTCTATGCCGCTCGAATTCAACATGGAGCTTCATGCGGTTTAAAATCCAGAAAGCTTCATGCGGCCCAAAAGCAGCAGGGGGGGCCTTAGGCGGCCCAAAATCAACATGGAAGCCCATGCGGCTCATCCAGAAGGAGCCTCATGCGGCTCAGAAACTCATACGGAACGAAAGTCTTCTGGAGCCTCATGCGGCTCGGATAAGCTCTATGCGGTTACGACTCCGTTCATGACGACTCTTCATGCGGCTCGAGTATGAAGACTCTCATGCAGTTCGAGTATGGAGACGCTCATACGGCTCGGTCGTGACGACTCTTCATGCTGCTCGGTCATGCCGACGCTCATGCGGCTCGAGTATGAAGACTCTCATATGGCTCGGTCATGACGACTCTCATGCGATTCGGGTATGGAGACTCTCATGCGGTTCGGGCACGACGACTCTCATGCGGTTTGAGTATGATGACTTTCATGCGGCTCATGAGTACAACAGTTGGGACACGTGGCTGGACACGTGTTAAAAGCCGATCATATCTCAATAATTCAAATCTACTACAATCAAAGTAATTTCTAGATTGGGTCGAATCCCAATAATCATAACAAATAGTGGGGACACGTGGCAGAGAATGATTCAGATTTATTCATTCAGATTTGCAAATGTCAACAAATCATCATGATACAAATTTATTGCAATCAGCATTAATTACTCATTGGATTCGGCACAATCTACATTAATGATCCAGATTCAACACATTCAGGATTAATGGCCCAGATTGATTAATCAAGAGGCCGTCGACTTTTGAGAGGGGGCAATCATTGCAAACCCTAATGATGCCCCCCCACTCTTATAAATAGCAAGGTGCCATTCCCTTGCAAAAAGGACCCCCGGCCCCAGATCCAGAGAATAAAAAAAAAAGAGAACGGAGAGAGACATAGACGAACAGAGAGCAGAGAGCAGGGAGAGAGAGAGCACATCCCCCCTTGGATCCAGAGAGTCAGAGAGAATAAAGAGAGCATTTCTTCATCAATGCTAAGTACTTCTTCTCCAGAGCCAAGGTTGCACCCGATCGTCTAAAGAGTAAGGCAGAGCTGCCGTCGCTTTCCCGAGCCTCTATCGTCACCCCCAGAATCTAAAATAAATAATTGTACTTAGATTGTTGTACCTAGATTTTCGTTCCTAGGCTTTCTTTGTACAAGCGAGTTTGTATTGTGAGCCTAAGTTCAGTCCTCCGATAATTGTTCTGTACTTTTACAATCAATGGCAAACACAATGGCGACTCTGCTGGGGACAAACTTCTCCACGGCTGAGGAATTGGTGACGCAATCGGATGCAGCCAAACTTGGCTCCACGCAATAGAAGATGGTCGTCCGCTTCGACCAACAGGCGTTTGAAGAAATGCTCTCTGAAGAAAGCGCTGGCCTGGTCCAGAAGCGAACCCGCACAAAGAAAGCTCACAGCGAGTGGAGGCCAAAGTCATTTGCTCCTCCCCAAGCTTTAGACGGAGTACTCTCTGCGGCCCAAGACGGCGAAGGCGACTCTCGTGCGGCCCCACTTCAAGCCATAGAGGACTCTGCTGTCCCCAAGTTCGGCAGAGGAAAGCACTACGATGCTGGACTTGCAGGGGCCAAGAGCGATTCTATATGCTCCCGGAAGAAACTGAACAAGGGCACTAGCCGCAAAACGAAGACTCATGCGGCCAAGATTGCCAGCAGCATGAATGATGACCATGCGGCCGAAACTGCCAACCAAGTACATAACGCTCATACGGCCAGGATTTCCAGCCGCATGGAGAAGACCTATTCGACTGAGACTTTCAGCCACATGAAGAAAGCCCATGCGGCTATGACTGCCAGCCGCATGGAGACTATTGATTCCAGCCGCATGTCGCCTACTCCACGCGGCTCAGTCTTCGACCGCCTCTCCTATGGTCCTGCTCTTTTGTGCTCCCAAGAATACATGTCTGACTCTCTCCAACACCACTTAGACTCTTCCTACTATGTGCCCTCACGCACTAGAGTGAAGAAGTCTAGGACAGCACGAGCCTGGCAAGCTCGGTCCGCTGATCCGACCTCTGACCATCCGAGCGTTCAACATACTGTTATGCGGGCCTCTGATGGAAAGTTGTACAGAACCACTCAAGTCCAGCCCTCGACGACAAACGGACAGAGGGGTTCCCAAAAGTCTCCCAAAATCCAAGGAGCAAACATAGTCATTCCGGACCCATCTGACTTGCATGAGGCCATCCTCCATAAATGTAAGGAAAGAGAAGGGGCCTCGGGGTGCAAAGAGTCCTCCCACGGACGTCACTGCACCCAAATCATCGTCAAATGCTGTTACAATAACGCGACGGTACGGAGAGACCGGCAGTCCGTCTTCCAAAGACTGCAACAACCATGTTCAGAAGATGAGGCATTTCCCGTCGTCTCCTGCAACTCTGCTCAGAAAATCCCCACTGATGGGAGAGGAAAGAAGACAAATGTTTCCAGCCCAAAGATTTCAACCACTATGACTAAGAGACTGTCGTCTAAGCGGGTGCCCACCACCGAAGTTTTCTAAGGTACCCGTTTAAAAACGAAAACTGCTACAGTGGGAGATTCATCGTCCACACCACTGGGGTTGCTAGAATTGGGGGTAGCATTCCTCCGAACCTCCACGACAATCCGATGTTCTAAGGAGACGAGCTGGGGAAAACAATTCTTCCATCAGATGCGGCAGATCCCGACGTCCCCGAGGACGTCCACAATTCCCAAAATGAGGCGAACTCAGAAGCTGGGGGTACTGTTCCTTCGGAGTCCGAACCAGAGGAAGATATTCCCACATACCCCGATGACTTCTCATTACAGGGTTATGATTCGGAGTGTACGTCATCCACCGTCCCTTCCACTTGTACTTATGTCAGGACGACATTCATGACAAATGACGAACATGATGGTCCCAGTGATCGCCAACACATCGACACTCTGGAGGCCATACTACGCTCTTTGGTAAAATCTATGGACGAGATCAAAGCAGCCCTCCCTACTCTGCAAGGAGGGATGTCTGGCCAAATAAACTCGGGCCCTGCGGTCAATATAGACTCAAACTCAGCAGCACCAAACCCGGGCAATATTCCTCCTGAAATGTCGGCTCCTACCGCTGCAGACGAGGCCAGGAAGGCAAGAAGAGAGGTCCAGGAGCTCCGAGCCATGTTCCACGCCCGAGAAAACTGCCAAGACCTCAGGATACGACAACCGTATTCCGCTGCGTGGAGAGATGTTCCCTTCCCACCAAAGTATAAACCATTCCACATCAATCCATATGATGGAAAGACTTTCGCAAGTCGGTACATCACTTACTTCGAGGTCACCACCGACCATTTGCCCCATGACGATGCCATCCTTACACGATTATTTATTGGGGCATTGGAAGGGGTCGCCTTTGACTGGTATCATAACCTGCCAGATAACTGCATCCACTCCTTCGCCAGCTTCAAGCGCATATTCTTGGAGAGATTCTACGAAGTAGGATAGGACATCACAATGTCCACCCTCATGGACGTCATTCAAGGGGAAAAAGAGCTGACAAGGAACTATATTGAGCGGTTCCGCCAAACCGCCATGAAGCTGCCGTCCGATAATCCGGATTCCTCCTTAATTGAAATTTGCCAAAAGAGACTGCTTCCAACAATCAGCCTATGGATGGGTGAAAGTCAATTCAAGGACTGGAAGACATTTATTATCAGTGCCACTAGCGCCAAAGAATGATTGAAGAAGGCTCGCCAACTGGGATTGCACATCTCAAAGGGAGAGGACAAGGGCAGGCGTCCTAATGCTAGCAACAATAATGGGGGTAGCTCTACCAACAATCAGGACAACAAGGGCAAGCAGGCTATGGTGGCCGACACAGCACAGAAACCTGAGTCATAACCGACAGACAAGCAGTGGCCATAAATAACCTACTCCTTCGAAGACGGTCACGTCAAGCCCATCTTGGACATGCTCATACAAGGAGACAAAATTCAGCTTCCTCCACCAAGACGGGAACCTCGGCCGGCAGAAATGGAGAACCCAAAGTACTGCCATTACCACCGCTACGTCCACCATGCTACATACGACTGCTACCAACTAAAACGATACATCTAATATCTCATCGATTCGAACGCTCTGGCCATCGATTTTGAAGAGGTAACTGTGGCAGCCAATATGGTGTCAGTACAATTTGGCAGCTTTCCTCCAACAGAAACTCAAGGCGGTGTGGTACCCATCCCTCTGGCGACAATGGAGATTGCTAATCTTCCACCTCCCCGAGATCAGGCAGCTGGTCTAGTGCCCCTCACCACATCACAGGGGGAGGTCATGTGGGTCCATCCGGACCTGGTACTCGAGGTGACTCAATCCACCCCCCTTTCCATTCGCAAGAAGAAGAGTAGAAAAGACAAATCCTGTGGCACAATCTCGACGGATGTCGAAGAAGTCACGGCTGTCGTTACCCGGTCTGGGGCACAATTCCAACCTGTGGCTGAGAAGTCGGCTAAAGATCATCAGCCAGCTACCGCTGACACTCCAGGACCTTTTCAGCCTCCGACGACCGACAAGCCTAGGCCAAAGGAGACTCGCTTTGACAAATCCCTCCGAAAAGAGGCACCGTAGGGGCTGGGAAAGCCCTACAACTTCGACATCTTGGCACAATTGACCAATACACCACCAAACTGTCATTAGACGAGCTCCTGAGACTCTCGAAGGATGTTCGTGCGGCTTTGAGCGATGCACTCCAGAATACCGACGCCTATCTGGCTCAGGTCAACCTCACGGGAGAGAGCCCGCCTGCAGATCTCCAAGACAGCGCTTGCACGGGAGCGATGCCCAATATCGTATTCACTCCGCAGGATATGCTCATCAAAACCAACCTGTACGATCGCCCGGCTGGCAAACCACGGGACTACTACAGCAAGACCCAATGTAGGTTAGGGTATGTTACGTCCACAACGACCCCTGAAAGTTTGGATGAGGAATGCGACTGGCATTCACATTCAACCGGGTCACCAACTTCTGATTCGGACACCAGTATCGGAGACGTATTCAGACAAGTCCTGTCAGTCAACATGGCATTCGCCGACGCTTACGAAGAAGATGAAGACATGCCTGAAATCCTCGAGTTAGAGCCATAGGCCCAACAGTTAGATACATAATGGGAAAAGCGGTTCGAAGAGAGAGAACCTCCTACTGAAGATGAAGTTATACAGGTCGATCTCGGCAGCGAATCTTCTCCAAAACCAATATTCGTCAGTAAAAGCCTAACAGAAGAAGAGCGAGAGTCGCTACTAGAACTTGTCAAAGAATACATTGATGTGTTCGCCTGGAGCTATGAAGACATATCGGGGTTAGATACCGATATTGCTCTTCACAAGCTCAACATTCGGCCAGATGCAAAGCCAGTCAAGCAACAACAACGACGCTTCTGCCCGGGCATCATGGATGCGATCGAAGCCAAAGTCAACAAACTCATAGCCAGCAGCTTCATACATGAAGAGCAACATCCAGACTGGGTTGCCAATATAGTACCGGTCCTCAAGAAGAATGGAAAGATTCGAATCTGTATCGACTTTCGTAATCTGAACGAGGCATGTCCCAAAGATGAATTCTCTCTCCCTATCACAGAAATCATGATCGACAACACATGCAACTTCGAACGCATATCATTCATGGATGGTTTCTCGGGGTACAACCAAATCAAGATGTCTCCTGACGACGAAAAGCATACATCATTCCGAACACCGATTGGCACATACTGCTACACAATCATGCCTTTCGATTTAAAGAATACTGGAGCCACATATCAAAGAGCCATGAGTATCATCTTCAGGGATCACTTGCGTAAGACCGTGGATTACTTTGTTGATGCCATCGCCGTCAAGAGTCGTTGTAAGGGTGACCACCTCCAGAATCTGAGGACGGTATTCGACCTGATACGAGCACACAACCTGAAGATGAATCCCACAAAATCCTTCTTGGGCGTATCCAGGGGAAAGTTCTTGGGTTTTATCATCACCTCCCAAGGTATCCACGTAGACCCTGAGAAGACAAAGGCAATCATGGAGATGGGTCCCCCGAGAAATCTTCGAGAACTCAGAGGCCTCCAAGGGAGGCTAGCTTACATCAGGAGGTTCATTTCTAACCTTTTCGGGCGTTGTCAGCCATTCAACCATATCATGAAAAAGGGCGTCTCATTTGCATGGGACGAAGAATGTCAGCGTGCCTTCGACAACATCAAAGAATATTTGTCGAACTCTCCAGTCCTAGTGGCCCTGGTTGCTGGAAAACTATTCCTGCTCAATGTACGAGCAATGGATCATTCCCTTGACGCTCTGCTGGCACAAAACAATGATGCAGGCCATGAACAAGCCATATACTACCTCAGTCGAATGATGATCGGGCCAGAGCACCGATATACTGCCGTGGAGAAGGAATGCCTCGCCCTGGTGTTCGCCATTCAAAAGATGCGGCACTATGTCACGGGACAAACCATACATGTGATCTCACGAGTCAACCCTCTCAGGGTCCTCATGACTAAACCAGGAGCACTTAGCTCCCGCCTCGCTACATGGGCAATATTACTGTCTTCCTACCATATGATCTTCGTCCCACAAAAGGCTGTTAAGGGTCAAGCCCTGGCAGACTTTTTGGCAGCCCATCCCGGCTCGGAGTCATCCAGGATATATGAAGGAATCGCAGATGAGGTCGCCGACTCGCATGTAACCTCTCATGATGATATATGGCGAATGTTCTTTGACGGTGCCTCAAGGACCGGACCTAAGGGCAGCAACATCGTCGGAGTCGGGATAGTGCTAGTTTCTCCTTCCGGATTGGTGATCAATCGCGCTTACTCCCTCACAGAACCCTGCTCTAACAATATGGCCGAGTACAACGCTTTGGTCATTGGCCTCCAACTTGCAAGAGAGCTGGGGGTAGAATATCTTGAAGCATACGATGATTCACAGTTAATCGTCAATTAGATCCGGGGATCATACGAAGTCCGCCATGGAGACATGATCCCCTATCACCAAATAGCGATCAACATCATCTCGTCGTTCGAGGGGTTCCTCATCGAACACGTTCCTAGACTCCGAAATATCGAAGCCGATGCCTTAGCAGGCCTTGCCGCTTCCCTAGTAGTACCAAATCATACTCGTCAATCGGTTGAGGTGATAGGCCATGAACTGGTCTGTCCCAAGAATAATGTTCAATTCGTGGCGAGTTATTCCGCTCAGACGATCGACGAAGTCCCGGACTGGAGACAACTATTTATTGACTTCGTAGTCTATGATATCCTGTCCGAGAACCCAAAAGAGGCCACCTCTATCAGAAGGCGCTCTCTCAGGTTCTTCTACGATACAGAGACGAAAATGTTGTATCGCCGATCCTATGATGGATTATTGCTTCGATGTCTGTCAAACGCAGAAGCCAAAGAAGTCGTACACGAAGCTCATGACGGTGTTTTCGGGACCCATCAGCCTGGCCCAAAATTGCAAGATCGTCTTCGCCGAATGGGCTACTATTGGCCCACGATGGTAGCAAATGCGATAGACTATACAGAAAAGTATAAAGCCTGCCAAGTCCACACGGACTTCATCCACCAACCATCCGAATTTCTACATCCGACGGTAGCATCCTGGCCATTCGAAGCATGGGAAATGGATATCATCGGTCCGATCGTCCCAACTTCTTCCCGAGGACATTGCTTCATACTTGCCATCACAGATTACTTCTCCAAATGGGCGGAAGCTGTTCCGCTTGCAGAAGTTAAAACTTCAAACGTGATCAGCTTCCTCAAGCATCACGTCATCTATCGCTTTGGACTGCCCCGAAGGATCATCCACGATAATAGTCCGCAGTTTGCAAGCCACACCTTCTATCAGTTCTGCGACAAGCATCACATCCAGAATATTGCTTCGACGCCATACAACCTTGCGGCAAATGGGTTGGCAGAAGCATTCAACAAAACAATTATCAAACTTCTCAAGAAGTTTGTATCGTCCAACAAATGCGACTGGAACGAAAAACTTGGTGAATGCTTGTGGGCGTACCGTACTACAGTTCGAACAGCCACAGGGAACACGCTATTCTCTCTGGTGTACGGGAGTGAGGCAGTCCTCCCATTGGAGACTCAAATACCCTTGCTTCGTATCGCTCTCACTTATCAATTGACGACGGACGATAATTACCGTCGTCGACTACAAGAGTTGGAGGCCTTAGATGAAAAGTGCCTCCTGGCTCAGCAACGGATCGAGCTATACCAAGCACGCATCTCCGGAGCCTTCAACAAGAAGGTTAAAATTAGAACATTCCAAGTGGACGATCTCGTTCTGGCAGTCTGGAGGCCGATGGTCCTGACTCACAAAACCGTCGACAAATTCCAGCCAAAATGGGAAGGTCCATTTATCATTGAGGCCGTATTCTCCAACGGTGCTTACCGCCTCGCAAAACAAAACAAAAATTTGCTCATGTTGCCCGTCAACGACAAGTTCTTGAAGAAATATTATGTCTAAAGGACATTTTCTAGATCATCGAGTCATGTACCCGTCGGTATCGCTGAACTCATATCACATTTTCCAGATTGCTGAGTTATGTACCCACTGGTACCGCTGAACTCACACCTCCAAATTCTAGATCATCGAGTCATGTACCCTCCGGTGCCGCTGAACTCACATCCACAACACTTCTAATTATCGAGTCATGTACCCGCCGGTACCGCTGAACTCACATTCCAACTCTCCCAGATTATCGAGTTATGTACCCGCAGGTACCTCTGAACTCACATTCCGGTCACTCTTTTAGGTAGTAAGTCATGTATGATCATACCTCTGAACTTATTTTTATGAAAGAGCTCCTCCCTCATGATCCACTATCCGCACTCTCCGTGCACAAAAAGGGTAACGGATCCACAAAATTTCCAAGACGACCATGTCCTCATTACCTCTGAGTCGTTTCACTTCAGCCAAAAACAAATCACCCCTCTACATAGAACTTCCATGTCCTCATTACCTCTGAGTCGTTCCATGTACCCCTTCATGGAGCCCACTCCTGCCATGTCCTCATTATCTCTGAGTGGGAAGGCTCCATCGAAAAAACCTTTATATTGTCATGTCCTCATTACCTCTGAGTAAATATGTTGGTCCCCCCTCGACTTATTATCTGTACCAAAAAAAACCCTAGGGTACGTCAAGGATAATAGGTCCACAAATATCCTTCGTGGAGTCCACTCCTGCCATGTCCTCATTACCTCTGAGTAGGAAAACTCTGCGGTAAAACCCCCATACTTGCCATGTCCTCATTACCTCTGAGTAAGTATGTTGGTTTTCTCTCGTCTTATTATCCATATCCTGCACCAGGATACGCCAAGGATAATAGGCCCACAAATGTCCTCTGTTGGCCACAAATGTCCGCAGCTGACCACAAATGCCGTACTAGGTCCCCTAGTACATCCACATCTTTCCTTATCATCATATGCTTTTTGGAGCCCAGCTGTTCCATAGCATTCTTTCACCCAATGTATAGAACTTCCATGTTGATAGCACATCTGAGTTGTTTTGTGTACCCTTCATGGAGCCCACTCCTGCCATGTCCTCATTACCTCTGAGTAGGAAGGCTCCATTGAAGAAACCCTCATATTTACCACGTCCTTATTACCTCTGAGTAAGTATGTTGGTTCTCTCTCGTCTTATTATCCGTACCTAAAAATAAGGCACGCCAAGGATGATAAGTCCACACAAAATCCCCAGCGGAAGCACCCAAACCTATCACGTCCATGCTACCTCTGATATGATCTCCACACCAAAACAACTCTACTTTACATGCTTCTTATTCAAAGTGTTCCAAATTTTTAATTTGAAAACTTTGAAGGGGGTCTTGTAGAAGCATGAAAAATATTGCTTTTAGTCCCACATCGAAAAGGAGAAAAAGAAAGGGCTCACTCCATTCTATAAATAGAGCCCCCTTGCCTTCTCTTCCCTCCTTCCAACTTGGACTCTTCCTACTACGCACCTTCGGGTGCTAAGTCGAAGAAGTCTAGGGCAGCGCGGGCTCGTCGAGCTCAGTCAGCTGTCCCAACCTCTGACCATCAGAGTGCCCCGCTAACTGTTAAAACGGGCCTCTGATGAAAAGTTGTAAACATGATACCTACGCACTCGTGTGTTCGGGACACCCGGGCCCATAAAATGAGTACAAATGTTGACCGAGATGTCCTTGACTTGCGAGATGGGATCCTTCACAAGCGCAAGGAAAGAAGGGATTCTCTATGCCGCTCGAATTCAACATGGAGCTTCATGCGGCTCAAAATCCAGAAAGCTTCATGCGGCCCAAAAGTAGCAGGAGGGCCTTAGGTGGCCCAAAATCAACATGGAAGCCCATGCGGCTCAGCCAGAAGGAGCCTCATGCGGCTCAGAAACTCATGCGGACCGAAAGTCTTCTGGAGCCTCATGCGGCTCGGATAAGCTCTATGCGGTTACGACTCCGGTCATGACGACTCTTCATGCGGCTCGAGTATGAAGACTCTCATGCGGCTCGAGTATGGAGACGCTCATGCGGCTCGGTCGTGACGACTCTTCCAGCGGCTCGATCGTGACGACGCTCATGCAGCTCGAGTATGAAGACTCTCATGCGGCTCGGTCATAACGACTCTCATGCGGTTCGGGTATGGAGACTCTCATGCGGTTCAGGCACGACGACTCTCATGCGGTTTGAGTGTGATGACTTTTATGCGGCTCATGAGTACAACAGTTGGGACACGTGGCTGGACACATGTCAAAAGCCGATCATATCTCAATAATTCAGATCTACTACAATTAAAGTAATCTCTAGATTGGGTCGAATTCCAATAATCATAACAAACAGTGGGGACACGTGGCAGAGAATGATTCATATTTATTCATTCAGATTTGCAAATGTCAACAAATCATCATGATACAGATTTGTTGCAATCAGCATTAATTACTCATTGGATTCGGCGCAATCTACATTAATGATCCAGATTCAACATATTTAGGATTAACGTCCCAAATTGATTAATCAAGAGGCCGTCGACTTTTGAGAGGGGGCAATCATTGCAAACCCTAATGATGCCCCCACTCTTATAAATAGCAAGGTGCCATTCCCTTGCAAAAAGGACCCCCGGCCCCAGATCCAGAGAATCAAAAAAAAAGAGAACGGAGAGAGACATAGACGAGCAGAGAGCAGAGAGCAGGGAGAGAGAGAGAGAACATCCCCCCTCGGATCCAGAGAGTCAGAGAGAATAAAGAGAGCATTTCTTCATCAACGCCAAGTACTTCTTCTCCAAAGCCAAGGCTGCACCCGATCGTCCATGGAGTAAGGCAGAGCTGCCGTCGCTTTTCCGAGCCTCTATCGTCCCCCCCAGAATCTAAAATAAACAATTATACTTAGATTACTGTCCCTAGGTTTTCGTCCCTAGGCTTTCTTGGTACAAGCGTGTTTGTATTGTGAGTCTAAGTTCCGTCCTCCGATAATTGTTTTGTACTTTTACAATCAATGGCAAACAATGTGTACACCTTTGTGTTTGTCAAGTTTCATGAGTTTTAGTTGTGTATTTCAGAATTTAGGTTTTGAGTTGGATTTGTGTAGTATATAGGTTTTTGATATTGAATTGGTTTTGATATTTGAGAATTGATTTTATGTTCAACTCAGATTTCTGAGTTTGACACTGATATTTAGTTTTGAATTAGATTTCTGAGATGCCTATTGAGTTCAGTTTCTTTTGAGGGTTTGTGGGTTGATATACATACATGTGAGGGTTGGGAATTATAAGGTAAAAAAAAACATACATGTGAGGGTTGTGAATTATAAGGTATAGTATGTAGGTTAGCAATATCGGTTGTATTCTCAGTTTTTTGATTTCAATTGTACATATATATATATATATATATATATATATATATATATATATATATATATATGAGAGTTGGAATACCTATATATATGGATATGACATGTATTGAGTGTTGTAGGCTATTGGTTATAAGTATTGGTATATGTATATATGTATGTACTATTGAATGTTAGTGTAGGTTGATAAGTTGAAACTTGGTTTTTGGTTTTGTTTTGAGATTGAACTTGAGTTCAATCTCAGTTTATGAGATTTAGTCTACCCCCTTACACAACTCAGCATACACACACACACAATCACACACACACACACATACTTGCTTTCACTCCTTTGATATATATATATATATATATATATATATATATATATATTTGAATTGAATAAATATATTTGATTTTGATATAGGATATTATCCTATGATTGGTGAGTTCGTTTACAATTGACCCAATAGGCCTAACTTGGCATAGTTGACTAGCAAGTTGACTAAGTTGACAAAAGTCAACTCTGGGTCAAACTTGATTTAAACTTGACCGAAATGGATTTAAAATGATTAGATAACTCAAGTTTGACCTAAACTTGGAATAATGGACTAGTTGACTTAGGGTTGACCTAGTTGACCAGAATAGTTGACCAGAGTTGACCAAGGGTTGACTTTGACCTAGAATGACCAAGAATCATTTAGAATGCTTTATAATTTTCTCTAAATTCATGTTGGACACTTTGTAACCTGTGGTTGCTCTAAATAGGACTCAGATGCTCCGTTTCGGACTTATATTCTCATCAGACATTCGGGATATCAGGCGAGTACATTCTCTGACCGTTTCATACTTGTTATGAATTATATTCTTGTTATATTTATTACTATATGGATCTTTACATGAGATGTTATCCTCCTCGGGTGCATCAGATACATCATGTCATGTACTTTTCATGAACATCATGTATTTCATGGACTCTTATTATTCATGTAAACTCATGTGCTCTTATGTACTCTCATAATCTCATGAGTTTCATTTATAAACTTTCATGTACAAAACATAACCTGTCTAGATCCTTGTGTATTGATTGGGGTACAGAGGAGTAGAAGTAGTCATGTGAACAATTCCAAAGTAGTGTAATCATGTGCAAACTCTATAGTATAATCATGTATAAATTAAGTCGTTCACATGTCTATCTTGTACTCTAAATTACTAGTCACTTACAGTTCTCTATTATCATACCGAAATAATTTCTGTTATCAAATTCTCTCTTCTTTTTCATGTTTATTCTTACAGTTTTCATGTACTTTATTCCATAGCATATTTTATATTTCCTGTCATGATATGAACTGTGTGAGAGATATGTATTCGTTCCTGTCCTGATTGGGCCCGTTGACAATATTACAGAAGATACAGAGGAGTTCTGCCCTACTTACTATAGAGCTGGCTTAGATGACACCGGTGGCTTCGGCCCTCAGGAGGATCCAATAGTTGCTGAGGACTTGCCCATTATTTAGATTAGACTGCTAGACTTGTTATCTTTATTTAGATGTTTTGTCTTTGAGATGTACTTCAGTTATTTGGATTTTGATGTTGTTAAAACATCCAAACTTATTAACTTTCAGTTGTAGTTCTCTGTTGAGATTATTATCCATCTTTTTATCCCTTTATTTCTATCTTAGGTTCTGTGATTGAGTTGTACCTTCTATGTTATCCTTCTTTTGGAGAGTATATTATTGTACAGGTACAATTATATTTTGTTAAATATTGTGACCTAGGACAATGTTCTACCGCCGACACTGCGGCGTAGGCTGGACATACCCACTTCTTATGCTTTTATACTGGGTGCGGATTATGACACTGGGGAGCTTTATCTCCTAATGTAGTAGGTACGAGGCGCGGAAGGCACCCAAATTCGACCGAACTTGTGCTGAATTCGTTATAGCAGGTGCGCTGTTTTGCATCTAGGGTTTCATATACTTTTTTGATCTTATCTTTTCATGAAACCAAAAGCAATTAAAATATCTCCGTATCTATTTTTATGTCCAATTGGCCATCCACACAGTTCCAAACGGTTTATCCATGACGTCAATTCTACGATAAGATGTCCAGAATAGATCAGATTTGTTGTGAGTGGATTTTTGCATATTTTTGGTCAGATTCGATCTCCCTAATAATTTTTATAAGCAACTAGACATCAAGTTGTTTCCAACACGGATCTTTTTGCTAATTTTTGAGTTTGTTTAATATTTATTAAAATTCTTAACATATGTCGTAACTCCAAAAATTATGTGTTCTTTTTATCCAAAACTCTTGATACTTCATATATCCTTACTAAATTATTTTTTGTCCAAGGTTTGATGTTAAAAAATTTATTTTAACTAACTTATGTAATTTTTCCAGAATTGAATATTTTTAATTATTTATTATTTTGGGACTCAATTAGTAGGCCAAATGTGGTATTAACGATGTAGTTTCAACATAAGTCTATTGTGATTGAGTTTTTTACCAATAAAATAATATTTTTAGTAGTATAATTATTATTGAAATTAAATTTATTACTATTATAATAAGTGCTATATATGTTGTATGGGACTATATTGTTTTATAATAGTTATAAATTATTTTTATAAGGAAGTTGGTGCTATATATGTTGTATGGTGTTGTACCGACATCATAACAACTATTGGGTATAGATATTAATCTAGTCTATATATGGTAAGTCGTTAGAAAGTTAATAATAGTGTATTACTATAGGTGAAGTTGGAGGGATAATGAAGACATCTGAGTTGGTCAAACATATACTTAGACAGCCGTTACAGGCAAGTACACCTTGTCGAACTTTACAGCATTTACATGTATTTCTATATTGCTATTTCTTTTATGTCTTATTTAATTACATATTTCTCATGATACATGTCATTGTTATTTTCTAGTTTTACGTGCACGTAGATTGTTCTCATTTCCCCTATTACTTGTCCTATTCTCTTATCTTGTTCATGTGTGAGTTTAGTGATAGAATTGCTTAGCATATGCCATGTTCCCTTGACATGATTAACCTGGACTTGACTTGGACCTGACTTGTTTGACTTAACTTATTTGACCTGTAGTTATAGGCGAGGACCTTGTTATAGAAGATGACTATACTTGACCACTCTCTATTCTGAGCCCCCACCGAGCTGCGATAGAGACTTACTATAGGTTGTGAGCCCACCGAGCTACAATTTTACAGGGCTATGAGCTTCCACCAAATTGCGGTTTTACCTCAATTTACTTGTAGTCACGTTTATTAGCACGATTTTCGATGGCATGTCATTTTTTTTATATTTCATTCTTGTATCCTTCAGTCTTTATTTCTTGTACTATTCACTATTTTTCCTTGCATATTATACTGTCGGACATGGTGATCTCTACAGGTAGTCGCTTCTGCAGAGAAAGTTCGTTGATCCAGGTGGTGTTGCTGTGACGACTCGGGTATATATTTGCTTGATTTTTTCATTATATTCTTCCAACAAGTATATTTATTTTTCTATCATTTTATTCTGCTGACATGGCCTAGTTTTGTAAGCTTTATTCTTTGTTATAAGCTTATTCAGGCAATGTAACAGAGTTTGTTCCACTTTATTATATATTGTCTATTATTGTTGTCTGTGGTATTCATTGTGTTAATGTCTAACCAATATTAGTACACTTGGTCTTACGAAGGATTTATCTTCAGTGGATTGAGATATAGAATTATCACAGTGATATAGAGATACAACTACCTGACCAATATAACTTATACGTACTTGAGGTGGGCTGGAGTCCTCTCGATACGTAGCTGACATGTTACGTTCTCCTAAGTCCTACGTATTTTGGGACTGGACGTTACACCACCATAATTATGACTCAGAAACTATCCCAGTGCTCTCTGCACTACTAAGGGGCGATATCTATACAGAGATAGTTATATTCATGAAAAAGTGTATATATATATATATATATATATATATATATATATATATATATATATATATATATATATATATATATATATATATATATATATATATATATATATATTCTTACTTATAGATATATTTTTTGTTTTGTTTTTTGGAATCAAAATTTTATTGATAGAATTCAGGCACCTATATATATATAAAATAAAAATTATATATATATACATACATATATATATATATATATATATATATATATATATATATATATATATATATATATAAATATATATATATATATAAGTAAGAAAATGTTATCTAATGAACTTACTTTATAGGCTCGTCGGCCCAAATCTCCATTCTCATCTCGTCCGAAGGCGTGCATGGAGGATTGCTCTGATACACAGTCGGAGTCAAATAGGCCTCCTCCATATGCTCCTTTGTCTCCAAGATGTCGTCAGTAGGAGGAATGCGGGACGGGGGAGTAGTCTCAGGCCTGGAACTGCTCGTCCTGGGAGTACTGCCATGTGTCGCGACATAGTTGGAGATGTGAGTGGTCGGTACACTAGATTACTCGGAGACGAGGGTTCGGAACTAGAACCCGGTACCGGAGGAGCACTCCATCTAGAGGCTCTACCTCGGGGCTGGCCGAACGATCCGCGTCGTCCTGCTAAACTTGATAACAACATATAATGATAAAACAAGTACTCCTATATATATAACATATGAAAAAAATGAAATGAAGAAGAAAAATATAATACATCTCACAGTCTTAATGGAATTGCACAGTAAATAACTAGTATATGTCACAAATCTACGATCAAAATATAATACATGTCACAACTCTAATTGGATTTTATTTTATTTTCAATCATCATTTGATAAATTCATCTTGTTCCTCTTCTTCGTCCTCCATTTCCTCTTCCTCCTCATTTTCAATCACAACTTTTAAGGAGCACTTCCAAGAAAAGTTCTTTTACATCACTACCAAGTTTCAGAACTCTGTCACATACTGATCTCTTGATCTCATTTGTTGACGAAGGGTGATGAACTACTGCTGAAGCTAACACTTGGTAGTGATGTAAAATAACTTCTTCTAGAAGTGATCCTTAAGAGTCCCAATTAATAGGCTTCGTAAGCGCCATCTCCTACGTTATCTAACAATCTTGTGCAAAGTCTATAAGCCCCCTAATTTTTTGATATTATTTTAATTTATTTAATATGGGTATTTAATATTAAACTATATTTATGATCAATATTGAATATATAGGCACTTTACCGTAGCTTTAATTTTTAAAGCACAATAATTATCAATTTCTCAAATCTAGTTCTATTCTTAATCAAGATGAGTCCACCTTCATTTTTATATATCATGTCCCACTCAAATATGTTCCCTTGCACTACTTATTTCTTCCACAACTTTACAGTCAAAATAGTAATTTTAGCCTTTACCGTAAAACTCAATGTATTTTTTAATCTTGATTTGATGCCTTAACCCGATCCAAATATTTTGACCCAATATATTATTTTGACCTATTTTGATCCTACACACATGCCAATGGTGTCTCAATCAATTTAGTTCCCATGTGCTATTTATTTTCAAATGACACACAAGATCCATTAATTAGCCTTTTGGAGTTGATTTCGATACCATAAATCCTATAGGCCTTAAACCAGTCCATCAAGCCTTAGTTAAGCCTATAATAGATTACCATAACTAATTAGGATGAATTTAGATTTATTTTTAGAGATTTTGTGCAGCCATAAAGGGTTTGAGATAACTTACCATTGACTTTCCAAATATGAAAACTCAATATTAACCCATTAATTCACCTATGCATAAATTGATGATTACTTGTCAAATCATATTCCAACCAACTTAGTGGAGCCCATCCTAGTTTTCCAAAACCTAATAAACCTATGTTTGATTATTTTTATCAATTAAATGGTAGCCATTCATGCATAGATTCCATGTATATTGACCCAAACTATCCTACTTCAAAATAGGAAAACCTAGAGATACACCTTGCCATATTTAATGATTGGAGGCCCAAAACTAAACCAAATCAATCCAAACCAAATCCCACACAACCCTAACATATAAAAAATCCTAAGTTTTATATTTTTGCATCCATAATTAGCCACCACCTTCCCTCCATCCCTTAAAAACCAAAATACCACCAAGCCCCTTTAGCCGACAGCACCTTGTGGCGTAACGACAGTTTTGATCCCCTTTCGAGCTCCCGTGATGCTATACGAATATTCATTGCAAAGATAACATGACCCTCTACAATTCTATCATACTCTCACACATTCACAACCCCTTCTAGTATACCAAAACAGTCCTATAAGTCAGCCAATTCCAGCAACACAAATCTATACAAACTAGCAGGTATGCTATTTTGCATCTAGGATTTCGTGTACTTTTCGACTTCCTTTTCTCATGAAACCGAAAATAATGAAAATATATATATTTGTCTATTTTCATTTCTGATTGTCCACTCACAGGATTCTTTATGGTTTGTCCGGGCCATCTGTTCTACAAAATGGTGTCCAAACTGAACCAAATCTTTCGTGTGCGAGTTTTCATCAACTTTCGGACCACTTCGACCCTTCCTATATTCTTGGTAAGTATCTAGACATCCTAAGCTATCCATTTAATATACTCTTGTAGTATTTTACCGAGGTTGACTATTTTTACAAAATTTAGATTTGTCACTGTAATGTCGGAACATCAAAAACACATAGATTCAATGTGTCCAAATGCTTCATAACTTCATGGGACTTGTCCAAAATAGTTGTTGTACATATTTTTTACTAAAAACATATCTTTTACTATTTTTCTAGAATTAATATTTATAGAAAAATTATCGTTTCGGGAGCCAAACTATGGAACAAGTCTAAGTATGTTGATGTAGAATCAATACAAGACTTGTATACATATTTTTCTATGAATAAAATATATTAATTATTATTATAGAATATTTATAGTTATTTTTTCAAAACTAAATAAAATACTTTTATGTTATTAAAATATTACTTTTATAGGTAGATTCAATATTTTATATGTTATATTGAGTAGGATAGTTAATATGACTAGTTTGGTATATATGGATTATTATGGTCTATATAAGTTAAGTCTATATATGGTAAGTTACTAGTGTCATATTAATAAATAGTATATTTACTATAGGTGTACGTGATGGAGGTAGCGAGGACATTGGAGCCGGACCATCATTTTCTCAGCTAGAAGTTACAAGCAAGTGTACATTGCCAAGTTTTTAGTACATGTTCCTTTCTTTTCTTTGTTATCTATTTTCTATCTTCGTATATATCATGACGTGGGCATAGTTGGTACTTAGCATCCAAATAATATTCGGGTGCCGATGTCTATTTATGGATATCGAGTATCGATACTAGGCATGATGATATGTTAAATTCATGTCCATTGACACCATAGACCACAGAAAAAGGACATGATGGATGTTGATGATATGATACGGAGTCTGACATGAGTTATTCGTAGCTATGGACTCTGTGATAGCATATAATACTAGCTCACGTGACTTGTTACTGGTACTTGATTCATAGTTGACTTGACTGGATAGTTCTAAAGCATGGGGGTAGGAAAGACTCTACCGAAGTACCCGATCGTCGTGACTCGTGAACATATAGAACTTGGTTATTTGTGTGTGTCTCAATCTCTGTAGCAGAGCCTTGGAGTTGTTTCGTGTTCACTCATTGATATTACGACATGGTGCCATGAGTGATTGCCTGGTTGGTTGGGCCTGGTATTAGGATTGTCCTCAACTAAATTTTGCTCTTAGATGGTTATGGTAATTGTCCTTCATTATATGGGTATTATTTTTTACTGCTACTTGGCATGTGTATTATGTACCTTGCTATGTCCCCTGAGGACCTGGTGATCTCTTCAGGTTATTGTGAAGCTTGCTTTGTAAAATAATTGGTAGTTGACAGTTACCTCTTCAGGATTTCAGGTATATTAGTAGTACATTTATCATATTCCTCCATTAACATATTTATTGTCATTAATATTCTGTTGATATAGCCTAGTTTCACAAGCTTTACTCCTTTGTTATGAGCTTGTTTAGACAATTGTATTAAGGTCTGGCCAACTTTACTACATATTGTCTTTTTTGGTATTTTATTCTTGTGGAATTAGTGTATTACTGTTTAATCAACATTGGTAAACTTGGTTCTCACTTGAGATGATATCTTATGGATTGAGATATAGTTGGACTTGCTAGATATAGATAAGTTTGACCTCTAGACAGCTTATACATGTTTGAGTTGGACTGGAGTCCACTTGATACGTAGTTGGCATGTATATGTACCCTAATCCTATATTTTTGGGGCTGAAGCGTTATATATTTTTATGGTGGCCCATGTAGATCAGAGCATATCATTTCGATTATGTTACTATACCGAATGAGCCTGCAATAAGATATTGTATTAGGATCTCAATACACAATTGCTTTGAAAATCTTTTTGTTTTATCCATCGCTTTTGGAACTCATAATTGAAGTCGATCATCCTTCTTGAACTCCTTGTCTTAGAATCTCGTTTTTTCCCTATTTCAGAAGGACGAATACTCGTGTTTGGTAAACCATTTGGATTATATTCCATCGTTTGATAGAATGTAGTTGATAGAAGTTTTTTTATAAAGGAATTAGTTATCTAAGATAGTAAGGGTTTGGATAGACGCCTCAACTAGATAGATCGAGTAGATCAGATTAGAAAAATAGAATTATTATAGGAGACTTAACCCTAACAAGATATTCTAGCATTAATTGCCTACACCCATTCTACCATCCACCTACGATATAGGGATGTTATATAGAGATGGGCTAGATGTATAGCACGGAATAAGTGAGGATTAGTAAGGAAGGCAAGTTATGTTTCGCAATCATAATGATTGAAGTGACTGATGGAATCTATGGTAGAATTTTAGAGTTAGATACGGTTTCCCAAATAGAATATGATCACCCCAATGAAAGACTGTAGTTGAAAGAATTCGAAAGTCTTGTTATGGATAGGAAGATTCGATAAGGTACTGTAGAATCCTTAAAGACATTTTAAGGTTGCAATAAGATTAAAAAAAAATTTATTTGAAGAATATAGAAATAATGATAGTATACATATGTAGGAAATTACAGCCACAGAAGTGGATGAACTGGTTGGAAACGAGATATATAACCTCTAACGTAGCATAAGTTAGAACATAACTTTAAAGATTAGCTAGTCTTATTCTTAGGAAATCTTGATAGATATTTTATACTTTAAAATGAGTCGATGATCGTTATCTTCAGACTGGTTAATCATTTGAATACCAAGATCGCTCTGGTAACTCGAACTATAGTTCGCCATCGACTGGTTCGACCGACTGGCAGAAGCAAAGGTATATTTTATTGACTTGAGACTGGGATACCATCATGTGACGTTGCGGAAAGAGGATATTCCAATGGAAGCATTCAGAGTTCTCTACGGCAAATACAAGATTATTGATGCCATTTAGATTGATAGATGCGCCTGCTGTATCTATGTATTTGATGAACAATATGTTCCATCAATGTCCATACTAGTTGTGGTAGCTTTGATTAAATTTATCATAGGATAGAAGCTATGTTGGTAGAATATTTTTAGGATGGTGATTATCCAAGGTATATATGAGTATGGTAGAACCACTCTACTAAAAAGACCAATTAGAACAGAGTGGACATTCATATTGTCCTTGGACAGAAATCAACTTAAAAAAAAGATTCTATTTTATAGGAGTTTTAGTTTGGTAGAAAAACCCTCTTAGTTGATTGATAGGCATCCCTACACCTGCCAAACAGATATAGTGAATTAGAAGTTTACATATCCATAGAGATTTGTTAAATAATAAGAATATAATTTATCCTGAATACTTGATATACGATTTTGGAGATTAGGCTATTAAACTTGGTATTAGTCATAGTTGTAGAAGCATGAAAAAGTGCAGACATATCAAAAGCGCTGGTAGTGTTCTCGCCACACAAAGCTTCACAAAAGCGCATGTACCCGAAAGCGCAGACAGAAGATCAGAAACCACAGTTCATAAAGAGTTCTTTATTAAATCAAGCCTACAAGGATCTACTACAGATTCATCATGATTAGAAGAAAAGAGGTTCTTTATTTAAAATCATGCCTACAAGAATCTATTACAGATTCATCATGAAAAGAACTAAAGCACCTAGAGATCTACAAGAGGGTTAATCTTCACAAGCACCATACAAGGGGGTTAATCTTCACAGATGCGTAGCCCTCCAGACGCACAGCGCTGTCAGAGCGAGTCACTTCCTGAAGCAGCGATTGGTTTGAGCAAGAACTCAGCCCACAGCACAGGCTGTGCCACCGCCATTGAGCAGAGCAGAGCACAACTTGTGGCTCTTTGGATTGGCAATCAATCCAAATCTGAAAGCTTGGAACTCGAAGACCCCCAAGATGTTGTTCAGGTTCAAACTCCTCATGTTGAACATACAAGTGCATCTTAGAACCCAGTAGCTGTTCTTCTACAATGACGTAGCTTCTTTGAACGAAGGGACCCACAACCAACAGTCGACTCATGTAAGGCCAATAGCCGTTCGAAGCTAAGTCAGGATCGAGCATAGCGGGAATGTTAAGAGACAGAAGACACAACCCTTCAGAAAAGCTTTACTTTATATAGGGTGAGTGTGGTCCAACCCACATGCCACGTGGCTGTCGGTCAAAGACTCCCAAAATTAATGGGATGAACCTAGAACTCAATATAATGATCCTCAATTAATAGGTTCATTTCGACTGAATCCTAGGCCACTAACTTCTTGGAATTGCCCAAAATAATGATGATAATTAGAGAAAAGGAGGACCGACTCGTCTATCAAAAGAGTAATCATTAATTGCTCTTAAAAGACTTGGACAGAAAATAGCTCCTTCAACTCAGAAGTGCAGCCAGCCCACAGTGCCGTGGTGTCAACCCAAATGCACAGTGGCTTTAAAACTGAGTTTACACGTCGCCCAAAAGCGTAGTGGCTCCTTTGATTTCAAGACCGAGTCTACTCGTCGCCCAAAAGTGTATTGGTTCTTTTGTCTTTAAAACTGAGTCTACTCGTCACCTAAAAGCTAGAGGATCCTTTAATGTCGAGACCTTGTCTATTCGCCGCCCAGAAGCACAGTGACTCCGTCGTCTTCGAAACACAAGTCTACTGCTCGCTCTCAAGCACAGTGACTCCGTTGCCCAAAGCATAAGTCTACTCGTTGCCATAAAAGCACAATAACTTCTTCGTCTGAAGCACAAGTCTACTTGTAGCCCTAAAAGCATAGTGACTCCATCGCTCGAAGCATAGTCGCCTCGTCGCACTAAAAGCGTAGTGACTCCGTCGCCTGAAGAATAGTCTACTCTTAGCCCAGAAGCACAGTGACATAGAAGCTTCGCCAGAAGCGTAGGTGGAATGGTTCCATGGGTATCTTTTCCGATAGTACCCGAATTGGTTTATTTAAACCACTGCTGTTAAGATATAACAGAGTTCGATTCTGTTGATAAGATCCCTATCCTATCAGTTTGTTTAAACCACAGATAAGGATGGACTTTGTTCTCATAAACAAGGGCCATATCCAATCGGTTTGTTTAAACCAATGGCCCCATAAGATGAGACAAAATCCTACCTCGAAGATAGGAACAGAATCTGCTTAGGTTCATCCGATCAACAATAAACAAATGGCACATGTCATTTCTTCTGTTGTTGATAACTCTCCCAAAGATCTGGATAAAAGAGAATTCCAACGTCTGCCACGTTTCAGCTCAGCAGTAGCCCCCATCGTACAACCTTGAGATTCTTTCATATTTCTACGTGTAGCATTTCTGAACAATCCTTATGCACATCACATATGTTCTTCCTATAAATAGAAGGAGTTTTCCTTCGATAAAGAGGCTTCGAAACCTTCAACTTCGATATCCTTTTGATTGGCAATCCTAGAGTTTCAATCACCAGCACCAGGAAGCCAAAACAAGTTCAACTCGTCGTCAGATCGTCAACGGAGTAAAGGAGCCGCTGCAGTGCTCGATCTCCACCGTCATACTTTTCCAGAAATTTTGTACTTAGATCTCCTGTTTAGGAATCGATTGTAATCTTTTTACTTAGGTCTCCTGTTTACGAATCGATTGTACTCTTTTTATGTTTAATATACAAAAAGTTCGTATAATCTTTTGTCATGGAAAATAAGATGGCGACTCTGCTGGAGACTTCCTTCTCCTCCAACGAGAAAGTGGTGACGCAATCTAACAAAAACTTGCTGGGATCTTATAATTAGGTCTAGTAAGTTTGTTTTCTTTAAGAATCACCATAAGTGGACTGAAAGAACCTATTTTTGAAATTCTAAAAATCGCATAAATAAAAATTATGAAGGGCAAAAACCTTTTGAATTAATTAAATATTGATTCCCTCAAAACAATAATAAGAAATTTACCAACACCTTAACATCATGAATTTAGCATGCCACGATAGTATGGACGTATACAAATTTAACTTTGTTCAATTAGGTACTACCTATTAATTTTAGTATTATGTCAACATAATTTTATGTCAAATAAAATTAATATGTTGGTCTTGCTCTGGTCATACAAATAATAGTAGTGACTCCGATGGGGAGGATACCATTATTTGTATCTAAGTGTATACCATTACTTAATACTTAGTCCATTACCTTGAAATGAGTTCCTTAAGATGGAAAAGTAAACACATACTAGGTAACTTTCTACAATTATCCCTATGGACGTTTGTACTGGTGATCCATAATTATACTCATCCGATATGGAGGAAGGCACTAAAGCCAACGCGCAAGTATAATTACATCACCTACAAACCAGTAATGGTGACCATAGGATTTATACTAAATAAATATCCTCTTCCACTTAGTTATTTAACAATGAAGATTTTTCTACTAGTTGATATTATGTCCATGTTGTCCATTATTAATGTAGGCTTAGTTTTTCAAAAAAAACATCCACACAATAATAAACATGCATAATCAGAAAAAAATGACAACAAATAAGAGAAAAATATTCAACTATTATGGTCATCTTTCCTGCTCCGTCCTCAACTATCCGAATCCAAAATCTGGCACTGCCCAGATCTATTTTTTTTAGATTTTGGCAGTCTATTCTTTCATCGAAAATCTTCTGTCTGCCTCTGGACTGCTTAAAACTAGCATCTCGTACGGCGTCAAAAACAACCACTACCGCCATCATGATTGATAAAAAATAATTAAAATTACATCAACCCTATATCTCCCGAAAGAGTTCACACATAATCTAGATTGAAAAATTAAAATAATAAGCACGATCAACCCTCGTGATTTTAATTACATCCACAGCAACAACAACATCCACAACATGTCCATGGTTTAAAACAATCACAAAACAAAACATGTATTGGACCATAATAGGTGGATCTAAGATGCCTATAAAACTGAGTTAGAACAGATCTACATCTACCGACTATTACACAACGCAAGTTTTATTGGACAACATGGACGTATCAATCAATACGCAGATCCAAAGTGGATCTGATACCAATTGAAGGAACTGGGGATTTCCAGGACCCCTTACTTTGGTGTGCGTATTGATCGATAGAAAGTTAAATAGATTTAATACGTGTTCTAACCCTTCATAGGCAGAAACTAGGGTTCAAGAATTTTACCTGCGGCGGGAAAAAGACAAGTAGTTCCTGGCAATCTCGAGCGGACGACCCCAAGATCTTTTGCACGTATTCCTTCCTCGAGTTGGACATCGTGTGGGCGACGATCTCCCAACCTTTTCTTCTTCTTGGCAGCTCTCTCTTTTTCTCCTTACGTGAATCGCAAATTTAGAGAAAGCTTCAGATTTCTGATCAGTAATTTGGCGACCAGAGAATAAAGGATATATATAGGCTACGGCAGGGACTATAAGAAGAAATTAGGGTTAGGCATCCTAACTGATCTGGATATCCCGTGTTCAGCCCGAACACACAATCCAGGCCCATTAACAATAGCTCGGTCCACTAATGAGCTATTGTTGCACTATCTCCCTAATCCCAAATTATGTTTGTGGGCTCATTTTATTATATGCTCGTTTGGCTTCCCATGTTAAGATATCGAATGTCCGTTGATCAAATTAAGTTACTGACAACTATATTGATTTGACATCTTTTATCCTTAGGTAGTACCGCTCAACTTTATTTGTCATGTCAGATATAATCCACCTGCAGGATTTACATGACAATCCTTATGAGCTCCTTAAGGGGACATCATCAACCCGATGTATCGGAACATGGATTCCATTTATAATCAACAGCCCATCATACGTACAATATTATTACATAATTCATAGAGGCTGTTGACCCATAATGAATCTTACTCTTTCATGAGTCAAAGTAATACACACTGTATATATATGTGTTATTATATCCAAATTAAGAGCACAAGCATCCATAATAACAAAGGTATTTGTTCTCTTATATAGTCAGTACAAAGAGAACAACCTCAAGTAGTGCTGTTCAATACACATAAAGTGTACTAGTGTAAACCTATAGTCAAGATAGACTAATACCAGATTACACTACAACCTTTACAATAGATTGTCCAAGTTCATCTAGCTTATGAACTATTTATATATTCTATAGGGAACTGATAATATGATCTTCTGTGTGATGTCACACACCATATTATCTACAATATAGAATATCAGACATTTGTATTAACACTTGCAACAAATACAATATGCAAACATTTGTCCATATGATTCTTATTCAAAATTTAAGGAAATAAGGTTACTACAAAAGTGATGCTTTTAGTATATAACCCTAACAGTCCTTAGCTTCTGTTATCCTGGAGATCAAGGAGAGATTGACCCCCACTGTCTCCACTCCTGCTCCAGACCCAGCGGCTAACGGTGGGTCCAATATGCTTCCCATCGTGAGCAAAGCAGTGCCAACATCATCTACTCCATCGACAACTGGGCCTACAATATTGAACAAAATGTAGCAGGTTATTAAAGAGTTGTACGCTCGCTATGACGCCAAAGAAAAGTGAGCAACACTCCAAAAGATGGGGATTCGGCAGCCATATCTGACCGAATAGGATAATGTGATCTATCCTCTCAAATATAATCTGTAGACACTCACGCCGTTCGTTGCGAAGGAGTCTTCTTGCCGATACTTGAGGTACTTTGCCTCTGTAACGGGACATCTGCCAAAGGACATCATGCTCCTTACCAACATAGTCGTAGGAGACCTGCAGGAGTGACCTACGAATGGTTTTGCAGCCTTTCGGACAACTGTATTTCATCCTTCAAAGACTTTAAGAACCTATTCCTCAATCGATTCTACAAAGGAGGAATGGATATGACGATGTCGACTCTCATAGACATCATTCAGAAGGAGAAAGAGCCGGTGCGTGCATACATTGAGCGCTTCCGCCAGGCCACTTTGAGGTTACCTCTGGTATACCTGAGCCCATGCTTATTGACTCCTGCCGCAAGAACATGCTTTATGCAATCAAGTTGTGGCATAGTGCTCCATGCGTAGAGTGGACGCCTTTCGTCACAGAGGCAGATGTAGCTCAAAGAAAAGTGCATGATGTAAAATTACTGGGACTGAACTTTCCCTCTCTCGAAGATAAAGGGAAGCGCTCATCCGGCAACAAAGATAGAAAAGGGAAGCAAGCCATGACCGTCAACATCTCCAAAGGTTCGGCATCAGCAAACCCTAAGCCGACCGAAGCACAGAGGCCGAAAGAGACCTACTCTTTCAACGAAGAAGACACACTATAACTCTTTGATATGTTGGCAGAGAGTGGAAAACTTCAGCTTCTGCCTCCTACGCGTCCCGATGAAGTGGAAAAGGTAGACAATCCAAAATACTGCCACTACCACCAGTACGTCCACCATTCGACACGTGATTGTTACGTGTTAAAAAGATAAATCCAGCGCCTCATCAACGCTAAACTCATCTAACTCGACTATAAGGAAAAGACTGTTACCGCCAACATGGTCACTCTCTAGTTCAGAAGTTTTCTGGG
Source organism: Iris pallida (assembly GCA_029216955.1). Classification (NCBI taxonomy): domain Eukaryota; kingdom Viridiplantae; phylum Streptophyta; class Magnoliopsida; order Asparagales; family Iridaceae; genus Iris; species Iris pallida. The sequence goes on along the minus strand of JANAVB010041416.1, from coordinate 8,474,174 downwards.
AACAGAGGCTCAAGACGGTGTAGTCCCCATCCCGAGAGCGACGATGGAAGTAGTCAATCTTCCACCGGCCGATGACAATGCCCAAGGCCTCACCCATTTACGATGCCGTGAGGCGAAGTAATATGGATCCACCCTGATCTTACCCCTAACATGATGGTGCATGCAGCATGCTTTGTCAAGGAAAAGAAGGTCAAGATATGTTGCATGGTTTCTACATCGACAGATGACGTTCTGGTTACCATTTGTTCGGCTCTCCAACGAGAAGAAAACCAAGCTCCAGAGGAGGAAACACCATCACCCGTTGCGGCCAATGCCCTTGAGACATCGAAAGCAGGCCCGTCTCAAGCGCTTGCTACAGATAAACAGAAGCAGTGGAAGGTTCGCTTTAACAAGCCTCTGAGAAAAGACTCGACACTAGGGCCAATCAAGCTCTATAATTTTAAAATATTAGCTCAGCTGGCCAACACTCCGGCTCGACTATCACTCTTCAAGCTTCTCTGTCTCTTCAAAGAGACTCGAGACGCCCTCAGCGAAGCTTTACAGAATACTGACTCCTTCCTCACTCAGGTACAACCGTCCAAGGAGAATCTTGCTAAATATCCACATTGTCATAGTGCAGTCGAGGTGATCCCTAACATCACCTTCTCTTAGTAGGACATGCTACTGCAGAACAACCGGCACAACCGACCCCTATACTATACAGGGTACATTGGTGCCATTAAGGTCAACCGCATCCACATCGACCATGGCTCTTCTCTCTGTATCATCCCTCGAAGTTTACTCCAAGATTTGGGGATCCCGATGCATCGAATGACCGTGTCGAACACTACAATCAGCAGCTAGAATGCTGGAAAGAGTGAACCCCTGGCAAGATTCGCCTGAAATACCAAATAAGTGATCTCCAGAATGACGTAACTTGCTACGTCATTGACGTAGACATAAACTACAACATGATATTGGGATGACCATTGATTCATGAATACATGATCGTGTCCTCCACTCTCTATTAGTGCATGAAGTATGTGCCCAGCAACGGGACTATCAAGATCGAGTTTGTAGACATTAATCCCTTTCGAGGACACGAAGCATACTGTACAGATGATGATCTGTACAAATCAGTCAGATGGAACAACGACGCCAATGACGCAGACGATGAAACAGAAAGCGCGGCTATCGCTGAAGAACCGTTGAAGGTTCGATTAAAGGAAAAACCTTCCAAGTGGTCGGCTCCCCTCGTCATCAAGCTCCGAGGCAAAGCTCCGGCTCGATCATCCTCAACCATGTCAGAGGCTAGTTGTAACTCCTCTTCCCGAAATTTTTTTGAAATATTTTCTTTATTTTTATTTGATTTAAATGGTGATTTTTAGAATTTTATAAATAATTAATTAGTTAATTATTACGGTAGATGACTTTAACCATGGTTGAGTTTTGAAGTACAAGACGATTAGGAATCATGGTACGGATAGTGCAGTGACGTACTTTGACTAGTGTTTTAGCCATGATAGGGAAGGCTGAGCCATAGGTGTGTTCTAATTAAGAAAACCAGGCCAAGTTGTAACTTGACCTTATGAAATGATTTTATTAAGTTTATTAAGTTTATGACTTTTTAGGAGACCCGGCCAGCCCGGACTAGACCCGAATCGAGCACAAACTCAGGTGGACAGGTAGTACGTCCAAAGATGCCCATGTGGATATATTTTTACATTATTATATGTACTTCGTACCTTGTGTAATGGTCTAATAATTATTTCCTAATTAAACATATTAAATGTTATTGCTATTAAAAAGAAAATAATGTTATTTTATAAATACAACAAAATAATAATTTCTTAGATACTAATGTGCATTTGGAATGTGTTTTAGACTATATATTTCCATAAATAAGTATATTATAATTATAAATATTTTCTCTTGAAAAACTATAGTATATATTATTTTATATACATGAATATTAAGTAGGTTGTATTGAATATGTATATCTATATACTAATTATCATATATATGCAATATATATATATATATATATATATATATATATATATATATATATATATATATATACATATATATATATATATATATATATATATATATATTTTAAAATATCCATGTTATATATATATATATATATATATATATATATATATATATATATATATATATATATAAAATATGTACTCATCCCTTAGATACACATATACTTATATAAAAGAAAAAGAAAAAGAAAACAAAACAAAAGGAAATCCCAACCCAAAACAACCAAGCCAAGCCCAGCCAACTCCCAACCCGAGCTAAACCCCAACCCTTTTTAAACCCGACGGTGTACATAGTATACATACAAGGCATATATACATAGAGATCGAGAGAGGAGGGACTTAAAAACCCTAGCCCAACGAAACTGGCCGTAACCCCTACCCTGCGCGCCATCAGCCGCCGAAGCCACCGCCGTGCGCTACCGGAGGCGGCTGAAAACTCGCACGACAGGAAGAGCAGCAGCGCTGGCAGCAGACGCAGCAAGCCGCGAGGTCGACTTTGCACGGAGGAAGCGGCCTCTACGCTCGACCAATCTTCGAACCGATTGTACAGGTATAAACCCAACCTATACCTCTTCAAACCTACGTATTAATTTTGAATTAAGTCGAGTCAATTTTGGGTCAAAAATTGATCCAAAATGGTAGAATATCTGTGCAAAATAGGGTATTAAAGCAGTCCCTGAACCCATGTTGGAAGATCAATTCCGATCGATCCAGCGACAGATTTGGTAAACCCTCTAAATAATGTTTTAGTCAACCTGTAGGAGATAGAAACCCCATAATTAGTTTTGGTTCTAGTTGTTTATACAATATGATAATCCAGTTTGAAAATTAGAAAGTAATTAGGAAAATTGTTTTTTAAAAATTCGAATTTATCCCGATACGACGTGCGTCCCGCCAAACCGGGTGACATGGTCACGAATCGAAAGCATCGAGAGGTACGTATCTACTTTGCGGACGTGTAGGATTTGACGAAATTCAAATTGGTCGGGTTTGCACGACGAATTTGATGTGTATCCGTCGAAATTTACTCTATCGACCTCTGTGCAAATTTTCTAATTACTTTGTGCACGTTCGTCGGATCGAGACAAAACTTACGCCAACAGGACCGTATCATTTTTTTGGTCTTGTCTGCCAAGTTTGGTCCGATTCTGAGACAGTTGATCGAATTGCCGTTTTGTGGGCCCTACGATCCGATTCAATGGACGATTTTGTGCACGGCCCACCGAAATCTAAAATTAGATATATGGTTGGGTTCTTATCATCAAAACGAATCCGTATACATGTAGTTTGATGACTTTAGAGACCATTGAGTCTGGCTCGCTTTTCGGTACAAAGCGAGTCCAACGATGGACATCGTTTTGGCCCAAAATTATCGTTTTGCTCCTGTCTCCAGAATTGGACTTAAGGACAGGCAATCCAAGCTAATTTGACTATTCTGAGAATATTGGTCATGTCTATTTTAGCTTTTGGAGACAGTTGTGAGATTTGGACTTTATAGCTTACTAGTTGACGGTATATTGTTGGTTCTTCGTGCTACCACCCGGCAAGTATACCTTGCCTCCCTCTACAGTTTATTTACATGCTTATAGCCCTTCTTTTTATATGTTATCATCGGGCTTCTCTGGTTGGTTTTGTTTTATATACTTTTCTTTATACCTTGTATATTAGTTTATTTGCCTTGTTCGTATATCATCATCATCGTTCATGACTTGATACTGTAGTTATACCGAATTCGTGTCGTCACATGTATCATGACTGAGTTATATCGTATCGTAGGATGTGTAAGTCATGAATGAACTATTGTACCTTGTATTGGAATTTCTACCTGCGAGTCCATGCTAGGGGCGAGGGTGATTTCTTGAAGCTAACCTGCGAGTCCACACTAGGGGCGAGGGTTAGTAGTCACGTGTCCGTACCTGCGAGTCCATACTAGGGCAAGGGTGATTCTTGAAGCTAACCTGCGAGTCCACACTAGGGGTGAGGGTTAGTAGTTGTTCAAACCTGCGAGTCCACACTAGGGCGAGGGTTTGAGTATCCGATTGGTTTCTTGTCATGAGTTCATGTTTTCTTCCAGCAGTTCATTTATGCATAGTATTTCTTGTATCCGTGTTCATAGTCATCTGTCGTGTTCTATTTTTCCTGCTTATTTCTTACGCATGATAAACTGTTAGATAGGCATGTTTTATGTATCTTGCTATGTCTCCTGAGGACCTGATGATCTCTTCAGGTAGCTGATTACATGGAGTTAGTTAGCGGATCATGATGGTAGTGATTACACCTGTAGGGATACAGGTATTTGCTTGTGATATTTCTTTATTATCCTCTCGTACTTTATATTCCATACCATGATATATTCTACTTGTTAGCTTATTTTATAGAATCATATTATTCTTGGAGTCTAATCGGATAATATGCTAATGGGTTGCAGACCATGACCCATACTTGTTCATTCATGTTTTATATTCTTATTGTGGATTGAGATATAGTTTAGATTGCCATATTAGACATGATACCATGCTCTTGACAGCGTTTACGTATTCGGGTTGGGCTGGAGTCCGCTCGATACGTAGCTGGCTTGTTCACGAGCTCGCTCCCGAAAAGCAGGTGTAGGTCGTGACACTAGCCAGGAGCCCACGCAAATAAGACTTTCCCGAAAGACTCCAAAGCCAACTCTGAGGTCATACGAACCTCCGACTACAGCCCCCTTGATAGTCAAGCTGAAGGGAAAATGTCCTCCACCTTCTCCCGCAACAGCCTTAGAGCTTATGGGTGAAGAGTTGGGAGACTACGTATGTGCCAATACTGAGGCGCACTCTTTAGATGAGGTGTTTCTTAGACAACGCTCTATATATGCTGCGAACACAAGTAATAACCTCCAACCTCGCAAGCCGAGTTGTCCCTTTCGGAGGTACCTACTTCTTGTTCTAGCAAGAAGAAGGAGGAGGAACCCTTCATCTTCGGCCGATTGGAGCATCCGCAGCGACTCGCTCCGGCAGAACCTGATAATGACAAGATGTAACTCTACCGTTACACTACTCAAGCCAAAAAACTCATCCAGAAAATGGATTACGACTTGAACAGTGACAGAGGACGGAACTATGGTAAAGGCCGACATCTTCCCTTACGACTTCGTGCCCTAAAGAAAAAGTCCCAAAATTACTACCAACGCACTCGCCAGGGGTTGGGTTACGTTACACCCACAACACCGTCGGAGAGCTTTGAACTGAAGGTCCTGATGCGTTCACATTCCCCGAACTCCTCAACCTGGGACTCTGATACCAGTATCGGCCAAGACTTCAAAAAGATACTGTCTGTCAATATGGTCTCCACAGGTCCCTCAGTCAAGGAGGAAGACCAAATGCTTGAATACTTCGAAGATGAACCATGGGCTCAACGCCTCGGATCCTAATGGAATGGCATTTCGAACAGCACAAACCTCCCACTGAAGATGAAGTCATCCAAGTCGAGCTAGGAGATGAGGTTTCCCAAAACCCATCTTCATCAGCAAAAGCTTGACAGAAGAAGACAAAGAATCTCTGATACAGCTTATCTGAGAATACATCTACGTCTTTGCATGGAGTTACGGAGATATGGCCGGGTTTAGATCCACAAATCGCCATACACCTTTCCAACATCCTACCCGATGCTCAGCCTGTCAAACAGTAATAGCGACATTTTTGCCCCAACATCATGGAAGCGATCGATGAAGAAGTCGACAAACTCTTAGATAGTGGCTTCACTCGCAAAGAACAACACCCAGATTGGGTGGCCAATATTGTTCCAGTCACTAAAAAGAACAGAAAAATTTGGGTCTGTATAGACTTCAGAGATCTCTACTCGGCCTGCCTAAAAGACAAGTTTTCCTTCCCAATCACTGACATAATGATCGACAACACTTGTGGCTTCAAGCGTATGTCCTTTATGGATGGTTTCTCGGGCTACGACCAAATCAAGATGTTTTTCGAAGACGAGAAGCATACTTTATTTTGGAATCCAAAAGGGATATACTATTACACAGTGATGCCCTTCGGGTTAGAGAATGCAGAAGCAATATACCAGCGGGCAATGAGCACCATATTCTACAAGCACCTCTGAAAGACGGTAGAATGTTATGTTGATGACATCATCATCAAAAGCAAAAGAAATCCAGTCACTTGGACGACTTGAGAATAGTGTTCGACTTAATATGAACACATCAACTGAAGATGAACCCAACAAAGTCATTTCTAGGAGTCTCCAGTGGCAAATTCTTGGGCTTTATCGTCACAGCCAAGGGTATTCATTTTGACCCTAAGAAGACTGAGGCGATCTTGGATATGGCTCTTCCAAAGAATCTCCGCGAGCTCTAAGGCCTGCAAGGGAGCTTGGCATATATCAGAAGATTCATAGCAAATCTCTCTGGTAGATGTCAACCTTTCACCAAACTGATGAAAAAAGGGATTTCTTTTGTTTGGACAGAAGAATCCCAGCGCACGTTCGATGACATCAAGAAGTATCTCACTAGTCCTCCAGTACTAGTAGCATCAGTCGTAGGGAGACCCTTTCTGCTATACGTCCGAGCTATGGACTATTCTCTTGGTGCTTTGCTAGTCCAGAGAAGCAATGAAGGCCACGAGCAGGCAATTTACTATCTTAGCAGGACTACGATTGGAGCCGAGCATCGGTATAATCCTGTAGCAAAGGTGTGTCTTGTTCTACTTTTTGCCATCCAGAAGACGCACCATTATGTGGTCGGACAAATGATCCATGTCATCTCTCGGGTCAATCCCCTCAGGGTCCTCATGGCCAATCCGGGGGCCTTAAACTCACGGTTGTCCACATGGGCGATACTTTTGATTTCTTATGACATGGTGTTCATCCCATAAAAGGCAGTCAAGGGCCAAGCATTGGCCGACTTCTTGGCGGCACATCCTGTGCCAGAGACATCAAGGCACTACAACGACATTCTCGATGAAGTCCTAGAGTCCAACACCATCTCAGATAATTCGATTTGGCGAATGTTCTTTGACGGTGCTTCAAGAACAGGGTCGAAAGGCGAGATCATTATAGGGGTCGAAGTGGTTCTCATCACTCCTGACGGCTTGGTTATCCACCATGTATATTCTCTCATGGAGTCATGCACCAATAACGTCGCTAAGTATAACAATCTCACCATCGAACTCCAGCTCGCTAAACAGCTCGGGGTTGACTGCATCGAAGCCTATGGCGATTCAAAACTGATTATCAACCATGTTTGAGCACAATACGAAGTTCGGCATAAAGATCTGGTTCCATACCACCAGGCAGCAATCGATATGATCTCTACCTTCACGGGGTTCTTTATAGAACATGTACCTCGATTGCAGAACTTGGAGGCCGACGCGCTAGCTGGCCTCGCTGCTTCTCTAGCAACTCCTATTGGAACCCTATATACCGTCACGGTAATGGGCCGAGAGCTAGTTTGCCTAAAGAATAATCTATATACGTATCTGAGTAACTCAGTACGAATGGACGCTAATATTGATGTTCGGGACTAGCGATTCCCGCTCATAGACTATACAGTCGACGGGATCTTACCTGAATAACTGAAGGAATCTACTTCTGTCAAGGGTTGCTCTCTCCGATTCTTTTACGACACAGCTACTAAGATGCTGTACCGTCGCTCATACGATGGGCTTCTCTTGCGATGTTTATCCAAGACAGAAGCACAAAAAGTACTCCGGGAGGCACACTATGGCACCTATGGAGCCCATCAGTCTGGTCCTAATTTACAGGACTGACTATGTCGTATGGGCTACTACTGGCCCACTATGATGGTAGACGCCATTGATTACGCAAAGAAATGTCGGGTTTGTCAATTGCCTGATGACTTATCCACCGACCTTCGGAGTTCCTGCACCCCACGGCGGCCGCCTAGCTATTTGAAGTATAGGGAATAGATATCATGGGACCGATCTGTCCACCATCCTCCAGAGGACACCGGTTCATACTCGCCATCACCGACTACTTTTCTAAGTGGATGGAAGCAGTACCTCTGACCGAGATAAAAACCTCAAACATGATCAAATTTGTCAAACATCACGTCATATACTACTTCGGAGTGCCCAAAAGGAATATCCATGACAATTGTTCACAGTTCGCGAGCCACGCATTCCATTAGTTCTGTGATAAGAATCGAATACAGAATGTTGCATCAACGGCTTACAATCCTGCAAAAAATGGGCTAGCTGAAGCATTCAATAAGACTATCGTCAAATTACTCCAAAAAGTTGTTTCTTCTAATGAGCACGACTGGAATGAGAAGCTTGGTGAATGTCTGTGGGCTTACCGCATAACCGTTCGAACACCCATAGGCAACACACCATTCTCTCTTGTCTATGGAAACGAGGCAATGCTTCCCCTGGAGATCCAGATCCTGTCTTTATGGGTAGCCATCACCAACCAGCTGACCGACAAAGATAATCAACGTCGACGGCTACAAGAGTTAGAGGCGTTGGATGAAAAACGTCTGCTAGCTCAGCAACCAATCGAGCTTTACCAAGCTCGTATTTTAGGGGCCTTCAAAAAAAGGTCCAGGAAAGAACATTCCAAGTGGGCAACCTCATTTTATTAGTTCGAAGACCGATGGTGATGACTCACAAGACGACCAGAAAGGTCGAGCCCAAATGGGAAGGACCGTTCGTCATAGAGACGGTCTACTCCAATGTTGCCTACCGACTGGTCAAACCAAACAGCGACTTGCTAATGATGCCAATCAATGACAAGTTCCTCAAGAAGTACTATGTCTGAGGTTTAAACTAGCATAGGTGCCCGTACCCCCTTGGGTGTTCCTGAATTCCATAAAAAAGAATTCATCCCTCCTGCAATCACTCCTAGTAGATAAGACATTTCCCGTCCATACTACCTCTGAATTGTTTTTCTACACCCTAAAACGAAGTTCGCATCTACCACGTCCATATTACCTCTGAGTAGTCGTCTCTTCTATGACAACCTTGTGTTGTCATAAACTATTTAGAAAATATTTCACATCCATACTATCTCTGAATTATTATTCTACACCCTAGCGAAGATTGTGCCTACCATGTACTTATTACCTCTGAGTAGACATTCCTTCCATGACAATCCCTACGGTTGTCATAATTATCTATAGAGTCGTTCTGTATATCCGTAGAGTCTATCCTTGCCATGTCCATATAACCTTTGAGTAAGGAAAGTCCTACCTCCAAAATTTTTTTGAGTTTACCATGTCCATATCACCTCTGAGTAAACACCCTATCCCCAACAGAGTTATCTCCATCCTCTCACGTCATGCTACCTCTGAGGGAATTCTTATTCTAGTACAAGAAAGTTTACAAGCAGACGGCCAGGGAGTAACACCCGCAGCGTAGCTGATGGACCGTCGGGTGCACTCTTGAAAGAATCCCTCTGGATGGAGCACCACTACCAAAATACAGCGCTTTAGCGACGGATGTATTCCGTCACTAATAGCGACGGACTACCGACGAAACAGCGATGGACTTCCGTCAAATTGTAGCCAATTATTTTTTAATAATAAGGGTAAATTTCGGTCGGACATCCGTCGCTAACTCATCGAAAATATAGCGACAGACATATAACACGTCGCTATGTCATCGCAAAGTTTTCAATATTTTGCAAAAAATGTTAGAAAACATTGGCACAAAATTTGGCGACCACATAGCGACGGATAGTCTGTCGGCAAACTAGCGTGGGTATAGCGATGGCCTGGCGACGGATATATCCGTCGCTAATCCGTCGCTAAATACTGTGCCCTAACATAAAACGAACATATGGAGGAGAAATTTTTCATTCCCTCCAAAATTTTGTCTCACCTCTCTCTCTCTCTCTTGGTGGTCGGGGGGGGGGAGGCACCCCGTGGAGGGAATTGTGGCGGGGGGGTTAGGGCAGCGGAGGGAGGGGGCCGGAGGGAGGGGATCGGCGGTTGGGGAGGTCGCGGGGGGGGGAGGAGGCTAGGGGAGCAGAGGGAGGGGGACTGGGGGATGTTGGTGGTCGGGGCGGGGGAGGAGGGGGGTTTAGGGTGGGGCGGCGGGTGGAGAGGTCGGCCCGGGGGGTGTTGGCGGTCGGGGGGGGAAGGAGAGGGGGGTGGTGGCCCGGCCAGGGGGAGGGGGTTTAGGTTGTGGTCGACGGGGGCTGGGGGGTTTAGGTTGGGGGTCGACGGGGGCGAGGGGGTTTAGGTTGGGGTTCTTGGTGGTCGGGGGGGGGTTAGGGGAGAGGAGGGGGGCCGGGGGTTCTTGGTGTTTGGGGTAGGGAGGGGAGGGGGGTGGGGGCCGGGGTGGCGGGGGGTGGAGGAGGGGAGGGGCTACGTGGGGTCAAACGGGATGCGTGGGGTCCACTCGCGCGCTAGTTCGATCCAACGGTTGAGGACGACGGGCTCCCGATCCCCTATACATATATATATTTTCCCATATATATATATATATATATATATATATATATATATATATATAAATATATATATATATATATATATATATATATATATATATATATATATATATATATATATATATATATATATATACAGACACACACTAGTAACTCACAATAAGCTACAATAAGCTATATATACACTGTTGTATATACACACACACAGACATACAGTAACTCCCTTACAAATCTTAATGCACACGCATGCACACACACACACACTAATATGTATACGCACACACACACACACTCAACACTCCCACACACCATCTATACACACACTAATACCAGGTACTCTAAATTTTAATTAATACCACACTTTTATGTCTATAAACATCATCCATAAATAATACACTCTCACACACAACACACACTTCCTTTATCAAGCACAACACCAATGCACTAACACAATCACAAATACCAAATATCAAACACCCCTCTATTACTACACCCACACCATTATGACACCAACATCCAAACCATATAGATGAAATTGTAATATATATATATATATATATATATATATATATATATATATATATATATATATATATATATATATATATATATATAAAATACAATTTCATCTATATATATATATATATATATATATATATATATATATATATATTACAATTTCATATATATATATATATATATATATATATATATATATATATATATATATATATATATATATATATATATATGAAATTGTAATATATATATATATATATATATATATATATATATATATATATATATATATATATATATATATATATATATATATATATATATATATATATTACAATTTCATCTATATATATATATTACAATTTCATCTATATATATATATATATATATATATATATATATATATATATATATATATATATATATATATATATATATATATATATATATATATATGAAATTGTAATATATATATATATATATATATATATATATATATATATATATATATATTACAATTTCATCTATATATATATATATATATATATATATATATATATATATATATATATATAATAAAATATATATATATATATATATATATATATATATATATATATATATAACAATTAGATCTAGAATAATATTGAGAAAGTGACACAAAATAGGCTCCAAAACACATCATGGTGTATCATGACCTAACCACTCAATATCCAATTGTGGACACAATAACACAATCACAACTTAAATTGGACAAAAAATTTCCTTTGGGAACACGTATCGAACACTTGATGGTCAAAATTCGTAAATAACACAAATTGAGCATAGAATTCGGTATCAGAATCAGTATCACCATGAATCTCATGGCTTGTTCTACTAGAGCATAATCTAAAACCAAACGTGAAGTAGAGCTTCACATTCACAATATTAGAAGAATTTTTTTTTGATTGGTGGTAGGGCGAGCCAGAATACTTTTAAAGGATTCTGGCTCGCCCTATCACCAATCGCAAATTTTTTCCTTCTAATATTTTGAATGTGAAGCTCTGCTTCACACGTTTAGTTTTATATTATTCTCTGGTATAACAAGCCATGAGATTCATGGTGATACTGATTCCGATACCGATCCTTGATTAATATTAATATTTTCACACTTCTCTACCCTTTGGTTGAGATGTATATCATATGATGCAGAATAGGAGGCTGAGAGAGTCGAATGAGAAGCAGGAAAGTAAAGGGGGTCATAGAGGGGGACTTCTTGTGAAGCAGGGGAAGTAGAGCGACGAAGTAGAGGGGAGTCGGTATCGGACTATATATTTTTAATTGTAATTCTGTTTACTTTGTCTTACGATACAGATTTTCACATCCAATCTGTGATGGATCGTTACTTCCTTGATCGTGCCATATAGTAATTATCGCAATAGACGTTATGAAGAAATGGTGACTGTGAGAGATCATTTGACCCGTAAGGGATTCGTACCTGATTATGGCCTGTGGTCATCGCAATGTGAACTATATACGGAAAGACAGGATATGGTGTACGATACGGCAGAGCCTAATTTTGATTCGGAGGATCCTAATCCCGAGGCGAAGGAGTTTTATGATATGTTTTAAGATGTATATACTCCTTTATATCCTGGTTGTGAGACTCATTCTGTACTGTCATGCTATGTCATTAATGGCTTCAAGTTTAAGGCAAGGCTGCTGAGGGTCATTCACCGTTGGAGGGTCATTCACCGTTGGAGGTGGTTACAAGTTCCATATTACACATCTAATCATGTATAAGAGGTTGAAGTATCCGAAGAGAAAAACAAAATAGATGAAAGCGAAGATGAGGAAGAAGAGGAAGATGAGGACGTAGAGGACGTCTAATGCTGTCATTTTCATACAACAATGAATCTTCCACATTACACGTCTAATACTGTCATTTTGTTTAATCCTAAATTAATCTCCATGTTTCCATCAATCTTATCAGATGGCACCTATGACCCGAGGAAGTCGCTTGAGAGAGGCACAGATTTCTGCTGAGGAGGTAGTGGCACCTCCTGCTGCTGAGGAGGTAGTGCTTCCTCCTACTTCTGAGTCGGTAGTAGTACCTACTGCAGAGATGACGGTCAAGGAAGAACTTTCACCTACTATTAAGGAGGAAGTGATTCCTAATGCCGAGATAGCTGTGAAGGAGGATGTGGCACCAGAGGGCAGTTGCACCGGAAGTTCCAGTTATCCATCTCCTCTGGATATTGATCTTGCTGGCGTGGATCCTAGTTATGCGTAGTGGCTGAGGAGGGAGATCTCTCTGCGCTTACGTAGAGGACAATATATATATATATATATTATATATATATATATATATATATATATTAATGTTAGTCCCGAGACGAACAATCGATGGAAAAATACGAATTCAGAAACAATTGTAAAGACAATGTTTCCGACAACAACACCCTAAAGAAGGTGATGTTGTATTACGAGAATCTAAAAAGATTATTTCGTAATATTTCTCGAAGGCAACCGAACCCTATAACTTCTAAAGAGAAGCGACGGTATTCTCGAAGGCAACCGAACCGTATAACTTCTAAAGAGAAGCGGCGGTATTCTCGAAGGCAACCGAACCGTATAACTTCTAAAGAGAAGCGACGGTATTCTCGAAGGCAACAAGAGATGATCAACAACAGTTGAGTCTCAGATTCTCGAAGGCAACAGAAAGAGGGAGGAAGAAGAAGAACGGAACTCGCTGGGGTGTAGAACACCGGCGCTCAAAGCTATACCCGCAGTACGGATAAGCTCCCAGGAACCAGCAAGTTCAGGAGAACTTCTGGAACGCTCGTAAGTCAATATTTGAGACTTGAACGGGCTTCCTGGACTTAACAGACTCCCTCAACTCTCTTCTTGGTGCATCTTTCAAAGGAGGCCAAGGGGCTCTATTTATAGAGTGGAGTTGAGACTTCACCTCTTCTCCTATCCGATGTGGGACTAAAATACCAATACTCAAAAATAGAGTTTGATATTTTAGATCATCCCACAATCAGCATAGAAGTGTGCCAGTCCACGCCTACCCCCCGAACACTCCCGTGCATGCACGAGACATCCTGGAGTCCGTGTCCGAGTCCGCATCCGCACAACAAAAATTAACTTTCATCCTTGTTGGATTTAATCCTTTTTCCTTCTAGAAAATACTTCCACATGGCACAAACTTGTGCCCCACTACACCTCATGTGCACACCTCAACACAAGCAATGCATTATATTGAGATAATCACCATTTGGTGTAGCCGATGTGGGACTATCTTTTCTAGTCCAAAGGCAAAAAACACCAACAATCCCCTACATATCTCAATATATGGGTTGAGCGTTCCCCACAGTGATTGTCCATCATGCATTAGTAGAGATGTCGCTACGACTTGAATCTTCCCGCATAGGTTAAATAACAGCATGATACAAGAATGGACTAAGCCTTGAATTCTGCACCATAACTGCAATTCTTCCTACTCACATAATGACATCAACTGTGCTTCTGGCTGCACATTGAAGGCCTTGTGCCAGCCTGGTTTCAGTGTATAATTTTGGGCGTCTACAAGCTTACCCTCAAGAGACGGCCTGATATCTCTTTCCATACACTATAGGTGAGTTCTTTATAAAGAGTCATGGCATGAAGCATTGCGCTTCTTTGCGGTGCTACGCCGCTATGACATGGCTTAAAGCCGAGGCTTTACCCCACCTGGGTACCTCATCGTAGTGTCATACTACTGTAGCATGAGGTCACAAGCCCCTTTGTAGTGCCAAACTACCCAGCATGAAGCCTTGCGCTTCCGTGCGGTGTTACGCCGCTATGACATAGCTTGCGAAGCCGAGGCTTTACCCTACCCGGTACCTCTTCGTGGTGTCATGCCACTGTAACATGAGGACATCGTCCTCTTTGTAGTGCTGTCTACCTCTCTTTATTATGATTATCATACAGCATTAGGCTACCTGCCTATTTGCGGTGCTACTCCGCTGTGACTTAGCTTGCAAAGCCGAGGCATTATCCCTACCTGGGAACCTCATGGTGGAGTCACCCCACTGTAGCATGGAGTTTCACTCCTTGTAGTGCTGCTCTACCGTGCTTCCTGTAAAGCACACCAGGCATTCACTCTGCCTGAGAACTCATTAAGGCGTTTAAGCCATCCTTCCCACAGGATCAATTTTCCGCAGAAAATACATAGTAGACAACAGTGGTTATGGGTCCGTAACCCTTCCATGTTCCACAGAACAAGTACCCACTGTTAACTGATATTATTCTAGTTAATGATCCTCCTTTGAACCAAAAATTAAATGTCTAGTAGATTTCTCTTTGAACCAATAACATAAAATTTTATGGTAGGATTACAATAACACAATATCAGAAAGTCTTCAAGCCCATCTTCCTTGCTGTGTCCTCGACCAGCTGACGCTTGAGACCCTTCGTGAACGGATCCGCCAGGTTTTCCTGACTCCGAACATCGATCACTGCAATGACGCCCCTTTTGATGAGATCGTTCACTGCTCTGTGCTTCAACCGCACAGTCCTCTTCTTCCCGTTAAAGAGTTCATTTGATGCCACTGCTGCTGCCGCCTGGTTGTCACAGTATATCAAAATCGCCGGTATCTGAGCCCCAACCATTGGAAGGTCATATATGAGCTCCCGAAGCCACTCTGCTTCATCTGCAGCAGCGTCTAATGCAAAGAATTCAGATTCCATAGAGGAGCGAGATAACATAGTCTGCTTCTTCGACTTCCACGATATAGCAGCTCCATCCATGGCGAACACATATCCACCTGTAGAATATTCGCTCTCCACCTCTGAACACCAGCTAGCATCACTGAAGCCTTCCACTACTGACGGATCTCCGCTGTAGTATAGTGCATATGTCTGAGTCTTCTTGAGATATCTCATAACATGCTTCACAGCTTTCCAATGCTTTACGCCTGGATTGCTCGTAAATCGACTCAGCATTCCCACTACAAAGGCTATGTCAGGCCTTGTGGCAGTAGTAGCGTACATCAAACTTCCGATGACACTAGCGTACTCCAACTGCCTGACGCTCTCCTTCGAATTTGGCTCCAGTTTCAGATCACTCCTGTACGGTGTATCAATAATAGGAAGATCTTGATACCCGTAGCGAGAGAGCATCTTCTCAATGTAATGAGACTGTGACAGCGCTATTCCAGTGCCTGTCCGGATGATCTTGAGCCCCAAGATTACGTCGGCATCCCCCAAGTCCTTCATACTGAACTTGGTCGAGAGGAATTTCTTTGTCTCTGTGACGTAGCTTAAATCCGTACCTAGGATTAGCATGTCGTCCACGTATAGACAAACGATTACTCCTCTTCCGTCAGCAAACTTCGTATAGACACACTTGTCTGTTTCACTGACCCTGTAGCCATTTAACCTTATCATCTTGTCAAACTTCTCATGCCACATTTTGGGAGCTTGTTTCAAACCATACAGAGACTTCATCAACTTGCAGACTTTGTCTTCCAGACCTCTGACAAAAAAACCTTCTGGTTGTTGCATGTAAATCTCTTCGGTCAGCTCGCCATTAAAGAATACCGTTTTCACATCCATCTGATGTATCACCAGCTTGGGTATTACTGCTAAAGCAATTAACAATCTGATAGTTGTCATCCGAGCTACTGGAGCATAAGTGTCAAAGTAGTCGATCCCCTGCTTCTGAGCAAACCCCTTGGCCACTAGCCTGGCCTTAAACTTGTCAATGGTTCCATCTGCTTTCATCTTCTTCTTGAAGATCCATTTGCATCCGATGGGTCTTGCTCCTTCTGGCAGGTCAACCAATACCCATGTGTTGTTGGAGGTGATTGAGTCAATCTCGTTGTCTATCGCCTCCTTCCAGAATACAGCATCTCTGGTCTTCATTGCCTCATCATAGGTAAGCGGATCTGCTTCCACATGATAGGTGACGAAGTCATCTCCGAAGTCTTTCGGCCTCCTCGCTCACTTAGTTGACGGCTCAGCGAGTTCTGGTTCAGCTGATGTCTCCTTGATGACAGCTTTATCTTGGACTACTGGTTCATTAAAGACTTCTGTCCGCTTTGTACCCTCATCATTCTCCGGAAGATCCGCGAGAACAATATTCTTATGTTTTGCAAACTTGTCTTCAAAGTATTCAGCATCGCGAGATTCGATGATATGGTTTGACTCGATATCAAGGAATCTCCGAGCATCACTCTTCTCGGCATACCCCAAGAAGATCGCCTTCGTAGTCCTTGTCCCCAGCTTCTGAATCTTCAGATCCGGGAGCTTCACATAAGCCAGACACCCCCACACTCGAATGACATTCAAGTTAGGTCTGACTTTGAACCAGAGTTCATGAGGAGTTATGTCGGAAGTTGCATATGGCACTCTGTTCAGAATGAACGTTGCCGTTAGTGCAGCTTCTCCCCAGTAACACTTTGGAAGACCCGCAGTCAACAGCATGGAGTTCATCATCTCTGTCAACGTTCTGTTCTTCCTTTCTGCTACTTCCGTTGGATTGAGGAGAGTACGGAGCCGTTGTCTCATTTAAGATTCCATGTTCTTTACAGAATGATAAGAAATCATGAGACCGATACTCCCCGCCTCGATCACTCCTTAACCTCTTGAGTTGTTGTCCAGTTTGCCGCTCAGCCTCGGCCCTGAACTCCTTGAACTTCTCGAATGCTTCGTCTTTAGACTTTAGCAAGTAGACGAAAGCATACTTTGAGAAGTCATCGATGAAAGTAATGAAATACTTCATCCCTGCCTTTGTAGAGAATTGTTTGAAGTCACAGATATCTGAGTGAACCAACTCCAGAAGATCTGTGCTTCGATGGACCCTGTGGAAGGGTTTCCTAGTGATCTTCGTCTGAGCACATACTTCGCATTTCTCTACCCTACCCCCACACTTGGAGATAAGTCCTAGACTAGACATTCTGTTAATTCTTTTACAATGAACATGTCTTAGCCTATTATGCCACAACTTAAGAGAATAATCAGAAAAAGTGATAGCATTTATATTATCATGCTGGGTTACAACAAGCTGAATCTTGTACATTCCTTCAGTTTGGAAAGCTTTCCCGAAGAATGTACCCTTCTTGGACATCACCAACTGGCCAGCATTGATGTCCATCCTCAAGCCTGCGTTGCAGAGCAGACTTCCAGAGATCAGATTCTTAGCAATTACTGGAACATGCTTCATACCTTGAAGCGTCAAAGTGTTCCCCGATGTAAGCTTCAGCTCCACCGTCCCGATCCCCAGTACTTCAGCTTGTGCCTGGTTCGCCATCATGACTTTCTCGAAAGTAGGCTCTTAGGAGACGAACCAGTCCTTGTCTGAACAGACATGGCAGGTCGTACCAGTGTCTATCCACCAATCCAAGTCAGCCCCCACAGTTGCAACCTGTGCTATCACGGCAATTTGATTAGTAACCAAAGAAACCTTGTTAGGCTCTTCTTGCTCTTTGGGCTTGGACTTGCATTCACTTTTATAGTGACCCTTCTTGCCACAGTTGAAGCAAGTCACATGGGACTTGGACTTCTGTTGCTTGAATCCTGGACCCTTCACTTTCAGATTCGAGAAGTCCTTCTTCTTGTGGTGAGAAGCCGCCTGCTTCCCTTTGTTCTCTCTGGTGGCTTGAACCAGATTCGCCGTTGCTAGTTGCTTGGATAGGGCGTCCAACTTCTGTTGAGAGCGCATCTCGTCCTCAACATGAATCTCGCTGAGGAGATTATCCAGGCTAATCTCCATCTTCTTTCTATGCATCCTTGCATAGATGTTGCTCCATCCTGGAGGAAGTTTTGCCACGATCCCTCCAACGACGAACTTGTCGACGAGGGGCATGCTATCGTCCTCCGGTTTCTGGCGCAGCTTCAGGAAATCTTTCACTTGGGACAGCATGGTCTTCTCGTCTTCAAAGACCCATTTGTGGTATTTTTCAACCATGAACATCTTCGACCGGGCCTCGTCGTCGTCATACAGCTTCCCCACGGACTCCCAGATCTCTTTGGCAGATGTCTTCTTTGTGTAGGACTCGACCAGAGAGTCTTCCATGGAATTCAGGATCAGCAGCCTGCATATGCTGTTATCCTTTTTCCACTTCGTCTGCTTGCTCGTAGCAGCGGCCAGAACAGCAGCAGATCCTGTTGCTGGAACGATTGGTTCTTCCTCATCCAACACGTGATTAACATCCACGAGTTGAAGGTTCAGAGTCACCTTTCGCTTCCAGATCTGGAAGTGTTCACCGTCGAATTTCTCCAACTTGTTAAAGCCGGTATCGACAAGCGAAGCACGAGTGTTTTCTATCGAATCGTATAGCTTTGAGATTGTTAGTCCCGAGACGAACAATCGATGGAAAAACACGAATTCAGAAATAATTGTAAAGACAATGTTTCCGACAACAACACCCTAAAGAAGGTGATGTTGTATTACGAGAATCTAAAAAGATTATTTCGTAATATTTCTCGAAGGCAACCGAACCCTATAACTTCTAAAGAGAAGCGACGGTATTCTCGAAGGCAACCGAACCGTATAACTTCTAAAGAGAAGCGACGGTATTCTCGAAGGCAACCGAACCGTATAACTTCTAAAGAGAAGCGACGGTATTCTCGAAGGCAACAAGAGATGATCAACAACAGTTGAGTCTCAGATTCTCGAAGGCAACAGAAAGAGGGAGGAAGAAGAAGAATGGAACTCGCTGGGGTGTAGAACACCGGCGCTCAAAGCTATACCCGCAGTACGGATAAGCTCCCAGGAACCAGCAAGTTCAGGAGAACTTCTGGAACGCTCGTAAGTCAATATTTGAGACTTGAACGGGCTTCCTGGACTTAACAGACTCCCTCAACTCTCTTCTTGGTGCATCTTTCAAAGGAGGCCAAGGGGCTCTATTTATAGAGTGGAGTTGAGACTTCACCTCTTCTCCTATCCGATGTGGGACTAAAATACCAATACTCAAAAATAGAGTTTGATATTTTAGATCATCCCACAATCAGCATAGAAGTGTGCCAGTCCACGCCTACCCCCCGAACACTCCCGTGCATGCACGAGACATCCTGGAGTCCGTGTCCGAGTCCGAGTCCGCATCCGCACAACAAAAATTAACTTTCATCCTTGTTGGATTTAATCCTTTTTCCTTCTAGAAAATACTTCCACATGGCACAAACTTGTGCCCCACTACACCTCATGTGCACACCTCAACACAAGCAATGCATTATATTGAGATAATCACCATTTGGTGTAGCCGATGTGGGACTATCTTTTCTAGTCCAAAGGCAAAAAACACCAACAATATATTATATATATATATATATATTATATATATATATATATTTTTATATATATATATATATATATATATTTTATATATATATATATATATATATATATATATATTTATATATATATATATATATATATAAATATATAAATATATATATATATATATATATATATATATATTTATATATAAAAATATATATATATATATATATATATATTTTTATATATATATATATATATATAAAAAAAATATATATATATATATATATATATATATATATATATATATATATACATATATATATATATATATAGATATATATATATATATATATATAAAAATATATATATATATATATATATATATATATATATATATATATATATATATTTATATATATATATATATATATATGATATGATTTTTGACCGGATTTGTTTCCGGTAGACTTATTTCTGGGTATTACTTGGATGGTTTTACAACTCTTGATGTTTTTTATTTTCTAGACATGGTTATTTTATAGACTTGGATGTTTTTGGATGCTATTGCCTAGAATTTTATTATATAGAAATTCAACGGAGGGTTGCTCCGGGTCTCAATGATGTATGTTGGTTTGTGTGATTTATTTGTGATAGATATTCATATATTGGTGTGTGATGTATATTGGTTTGTTGGTTTGCGTGAGGTGTGATGCATATTATGATGTTTGATGTTTCGGATGTTGTACGAATTGGGAATGCTGTATTTTATGTATTTTTTCCAAAAATTTTCCAGTTAGCTACGGACTTGTGACTACCTAGCAACGGAAGGCAACGGCTGAGCGACGGAATATTCCGTCGCTAACTGGAGAATTACCAATTAGCGACGGATGTCGACCGATTATCGACGGGTTATCCGTCGATAAGGTTCTGGAAATATAAAGATTTCCAGAACCTAAGCGATAGATATTCCGTCGCTAAACTGTCGTTCTGCCGTCGAGCATTAGCGATGGGTAACGACGAATTGACGACGGATTTTTGCGTATCATAAACTCTTTGATACGCAGTAACCGACATATTAGCGATGGACTTGTCCGTCGCTAAAAAGTAGTATAAAAAACTTTCTGATAATTGATTTGACAAAAATTCGTCGGCTAGCCGTCACTAAATGTACGATTCTTGATGATGACAATCCGTCGCTAAGCAGTTGAATGACGACAGCTTAGCGATGGACTTGTTTAGCGACGGGCTATTTCTCGATGGATTTTTTTCAGCCAAATTCCGTCGGTTAGCCATCGCTAAGTCGATTTGCCGACGGATATGGCCATCGCTAATTCACTGTATTTTAGTAGTGCACCCCTCCACTTTGATATGGCCGCTCATCAAACCTTCTTGCATCTGAGTCAGGTCCCATTCTGTAAAATGCTTCTCGACCAAGCAAAAGTATATCGAAAGCGGGATGTGCCGATCGATCGACGAAACGAACAGAGAGAGACCATCATTCTCAAAATACCAGTTTTTGTTATCTCCAGGAGCTTGGTATTTTCCAAGAGCGGTTGATCATCAAAAAGGAACGAAGGTTTCAGCATCTTGATGTGGTCAGAGGGGGGAAGCAACTTTCCCCGGTCCATCATACGGCGAAAGTATATGGGCTGTTGATCTCGTATCATTACTAGTCTCCCTATCAATTGACCTTGGGCGATCAGCTATTGAACGGGAGTGATAAGCGCCTCGTCAATATTTATTCTCGAGGCACAAACTGCCGAGTTCAAAAGGGTGTCGCAAAAGAGAGACGTGGACACAGGTACTATATATAAACAAAGTACGTCAGAAATATGTAAAAAAAATTGCAGAAACAAAGGCACTACACCAGCGTCCATGTAGTTATCATTCGCATAATCAGTCGAAAAATATTCGTATATATACTTTGTCGAAAGCACTGCAGAGACACTGGCTGTACGAAATATTGACACAGAGTGGGTCGTTACTTTGTAGAAAGTAACAACTCTGCACGTCAGATTAATAAAGCCTAAGAGTCAACGCTCGATATGCATCAACAAACCAAGAAAGTCAAATGTTGATCACACACGTACTGGCAACAGGCGGCCGCACGTATCCCTGCACTGAGACTACTACGTTAGGAGCTTGCTCAGCAACGACGGCTTCGGAGGCCAGCTGCTTCCCTCTGCCCTGTCAAGTGCTCGTCGTGACCTCTCCAACTTGTCTCGCCAACGACATTCTCGTCTATCTCGTGCTCACGGCGGCCAGTCTGGAGCTAGTTGCCGTCCCGCGGGCCTTTTTGGAGCTCGCCGCAGGAGCTTTTGGAGTTCTTGATTTTTTGGGAGCCATAGCAGAAAAAGTTAGGGTTTGAAAGAAGAAGAATACTTTGATGAAAGCTTCAGTGAAAAGAAAAAAAAGCCAGAAAGCTTTTCTCCCTCATAACAGACCCTACTTATAGGGAATGGCTACGTCACCAGAAGAAGACAAAATGCTTCGTGATCGAGAAAACTCTTCGGACGTCGTGGGAATGAAAAGTTAAGGTCATGATGACCGTTCCCTAGAAACGAGGAGTTGTGATCAAACTTTCAATCAAGCAACGGCTCAACGCATTTAATGCCGAAGGCTAAGCGTGACGACAGCCTGTCGGTAGACATGATGGACATTCGCTTGCAAAGGACACGTGTCATGCTTCTGTTCAAAGTATTTCGAGCTTGACTCAATTTCGAAACACATTGAAGGGGGTCATGTAGAAGAATGAAAAAGCACAGACATATCAAAACCGAAGGTAGTGTTCTCGCTACACAAAGCTTTACAAAAGTGCAGGTACCCGAAAGCGTATACAGAAGATCAGAAACCACAGTTCATAAAGGGTTCTTTCTTAAAACATGCCTATAAGGATCTATTACAGATTCATCATGATTACAAGAAAAGAGCTTCTTTATTTAAAATCATGCCTACAAGGATCTGTTATAGATTCATTATGAAAAGTACTAAAGCTCATAGAGATCTACAAGAGGGTTAATCTTCACAGGCGCCATACAAGGGGGTTAATCTTCACAGACGCGTAGTCCCCCTGACGCAGCGCTGTCAGAGCGAGCCACTTCCTGAAGTAGCTATTGGCTCGAGCAAGAACTTAGCCCACAGCACAGGCTATGCCACTGCCATTGAGAAAGGCAGAGCACAACCTTTGGCTCTTCTGATTGACAATCAATCCAAATCCGAAAGCTTGGATCTCGAAGACCTCCAAGATGTTGTTCAGGTTCGAACTCCTCACGTTGAACATACAAGTGCATCTCGAAATCCAATAGCCATTCTTCTATAAAGACGTAGCTTCTTTGAATGAAGGGACCCACAACCAACAGTCGACTCATGCAAGGCCAATGGCCGTTCGAAGCTAATTCAGGATCGAGCATGACGGTGGGAATGTTAAGAGACAGAAGACACAACCCTTCAGAAAAGCTTCCATTTATATAGGGTGAGTGTGGTCCAACCCACAGGCCATGTGGCCGTTGGTCAAAGACTCCCAAAATTAATAGGATGAACCTAGAACTCAGCATAATGAACCTCATTTAATAGGTTCATTTTGACTGAATCCTAGGCCACTAACTTCTTGGAATTCTCCAAAATGACGGTGGTAATTAGATAAGAGGATGACCGACTCGTCCATCAAAAGAGTAGTCATTAATTGCTCTTAAACGACTTCGACAGATACTAGCTCCTTCGACTCAGAAGCGCATCCAGCCCACAGCGCCCTAGCGTTAACCCAAAAGCGCAGTGGCTTCAAAATCGAGTCTACTCGTCGCCCAAAAGCGTAGTGGCTCCTGTAAACTGTAAAACCCCTAAATTTCTACTATATTTTTTTATTGATTTTGATACTGATTTAAAATTTTGTATTGTACGTCGCGTAGTTGTATTGTACGTCGCGCACGAAACTTTATTTTTCGTAATTGCTCGACGAGTGCGAATATGTACGAGCGTACATATTTTTAGTAAAATATTTTATTTATTATTTTATAGTTTCAAAATAATATATATAATAATTATTTTGCTATCATTACCAAGTTGTTATTTTATTTACTAAAAGCCTTCATTTATGCAATTATTAATAATAATTAATATTTTTATTGTATACTAGAAAAAGCATAATTATGAAAATATTATTTGTGCATACATATATAATTATAATTATTTATTAGCTTATTTTAAATAATAATATTATTTTCAAAATTATTATTATATTGTATTTTTGGAAAATATATTTCAAAATTATTGTGGCGATTTAAATCTTGATTTGAATTTATGGATTTATTTAAATAGTAAAACATTTAAAATTTAAATTATCCTATTAATTTTAAAACAAGAATTTAATTAGATTTAATTTGATTTAAATTGGATATTTAATTAAAAATTTGGATTTGATTATTGATTTAAATCTAATTGGGTTTTAAATAGTCCTAGTCCATATCCAATTGGGAATTCCCATATCCTATAAATAGGCAGGTACTCCTCCATAAATTTCTATTCTTCCACAAATTTTCCACCACAGAAGTGAGTGCATCGTGTCCATGACCGTGTCCGTGTCCCATCCACTATGTGTTTTATTGTACAAATACATTACTCCACCCCGGGTCTGACAGATCCGAACCTCCGTCCCCGTCGTGTCGGACACACCCGACACGACTCATCCAAACTCAAACCCACATCCTAACCGCTACCCTACCCGTCGGCCCCTACTGTTCGCCTTGCCGAACCTCGGCCACATCCAACCCCATTTCCTTTTCGCAGAGCCGCAAGTCTCCGGTCACCGAAGCCATCGCCTCACCACCTTCACTACTAGCCCGGCAACACAGCCTACCAATGTCAGCCCCGCTCACCACAACCATCACCCCCGACCCTCACCAAACTGCCACCCTCTGTCCAATCTCAGACCAGTCCGACCCGACCATCATCCTCCACCGCGGCAACCACGCGGCAGCCCAAACCCCCAAAATTTCTAAAAAGAAAACCTAAACTAAAACCATCGCCACCGCGACCAGTCTTCTCGCCACGACCAAAATCCTTCGACCACACCGCCACCAGCATACCATCGCCCTCGCCATCACCGGCCACCGTGGCCGAGCGCCACCACCGCAATATCGAAACCCACCACCACCGCCACCAAGAAAGGAAAAGAAAACCCAAAAATCCAACGCACAGCCCTCACCTGATCGCCGGCTGCCGCCCGTAGCCTCGCCACCGATGAGCCGCCCCATGCCACTCTGTCCACCATGACCCTAGGGACGCGCAGCCACCGAGCTTCCGCTCTCTCTCCGCCGCGCTTAAACCAGTCACCGTGCCCGGTGCCGGCGAATCGCCTCCGTCGCTGGAGCGGTGATGCTCCGCCGAGACCCCTCTCTGAGCCGCGCGTGCGCCGCTCTTGCCGCATGCTTCCGACCACCGAGCCCCGGCGAGATCTCCGCCTTTCCCCATCTCTCTCCTCCGCCTAGCCCAGCACGCCGCCGGCCGATTCCCTTCGGCGCGCCGCCTCACTTCCCCGATCAGCCTCTCGCACCTCTCTCTCCTTTCACCCCCTTCTCCGTTCACCTCTCCCACAGCCGGCGACAACCCCTTCCCTTCCTTCTCATCCGTCCCGCCACCTTGAGAACTCCGCCGCCCCTTTCCCAAAACCCTCCGCTTCCGCCGCCTCACTCCGCTCCTCTCTCTCTTTTCTTTTCTTGTCCCTTTCTTTTTTTGGAAGAGCAGCAGTCGAATGACTGCTGCAGTAGTTGTATTTGTTATTAATTAAATTTTTATTATTTATTTTATTATTCATTTAAGTTTTTCTGTTGATGTTTGATTTTGGTGTTGTTTTGTCTTCCTTCTGCTTAGTGTTTAATCAGTATTATTATTAATATTATTATTATTATTGTTATTATTATTATTATTTTTATTATTATTGCTGTTGATGTTGTTATTTTAATTATGTGATTTTTATTAAGTTCTTTGTTATACAGTATGTAAGGGTGGTTGAAAAATACTTTGATGATATTTATTATTATTATTATCATTATTAGTGTTGTACTAATAGCACTAAGTATTATACTATTTTTATTAACTATATATATGGTAGATAATTTCTATAACAAAATTTTGGACTAGGATAGATGGATGTAATATTTTTTGTCTAGTTAAATAAATTATTTGACTAAACTATAGTTTTACAAAATATAGGTTTTAGCCTTAAATAATTTCTAGAAGTATTTTGTTTTCACTTAAAATATTTTGATAAGTTTTAGCCTAAAATATTATTTCTTGACAAAACTTGGAGTTTTTGCCCTAAAAAGCATTTATGGATTTTCCAGTGATTTAAAACTCTATTTTTCAAGTATATAAAAATAATAGTTTTGTAAAATTTTATATATTTTATTTATCTAAAATTTCTTCGATTTCCTCCAGTCTGTGACTAAAATTCCTTTTATCCTATTTCCTTAACCAATTCAAGTCTACCTTATGTCAACCCTAACTAATTTGACCGTCCTGCACCCAATAGAACTGTCCGTGCCACCATCCGAGGTCACCTTGTATAGTCGTTGCACCGAAGTCACAGTTCATGCCAGCTTGATCATTGCAGTACACCAGGCGTCCTACCAGGCAAGACACCTTGCCATTTGCTGTTTAATTATTTTAGCTCATATTTCATGCATGTTCATTATTTTTTTTATGTAAAATAAACTGTGATACATGGCATAACCTGTTAGAATTTACTGTTCAGTTTCTTGCTATGTATTATTTTCTTACTCATTAAACCTAGATTTAAGGGACCACCTTGTGTGTTGCATACATAGGCCTTGACACATTTATACCACGTTGTTGTGAGTCATATATAGGACTCGGACATACGTGATTGGCTGACCACCAGTACGTATAAGCCGTGCGTTAGGAAATAACTGCTATTAGAATTGCATGCTAGAAGACTTAGCAGTTATGAGTTGGCATTGGGCGGGGAGAACATGATTGGAAGTTGACTACCACCCTATCTATCGTAGACTCGCTCGCTACTGAGGAACGATAGGTAGACTATATGCTATAGACTCGTTCGGTACTGAGGAATAGTATATGGTGTTGTGACTCGCTACTGAGGTACTGCATTGGTATTGACCGGGTAGTCATTCGATCATGAATTATTCTTAACTATATTCACTTAGAACGGTTAGGCTACCTTTATCCGTTAGGTATGAGTACTCATGGTTTGGGTACTTATATCTGACCGTGGCTTGGAACAATAACTTATCACGGATTAGTTCGTCACATCTTGTCCTTGTTTGGTTGTAGGTGTGACTTACTACTTCGATGAGAAGGTATTGAACCTTGTTGGGGTCCGGATACTATATTGGATTCATAGCATGGAAAGATACGTCATTGTGAATTAGTTTACCATCTCCTGTCCTTGTTTGGTTGGGGAGGTGGTACGCTCGTTCAATAGGTACGTATTGGACTATGTTATAATCCAAGTTGACTTATTTATTTGAGCAATATTTATTCAGTTTATGTGGCATGATATTATGTGTCTTGTTACGTCCCTCTGAGGACCTGGTTATCTCTCCAGGTGTGTGCTCTTGTCTTTCGCAGGTGTTCTACCTCTTTGGTGTTGTTTTGTCTTCCTTCTGCTTAGTGTTTAATCAGTATTATTATTATTATTAATATTATTATTATTATTATTATTATTATTATTATTATTGTTATTATTATTATTTTTATTATTATTGCTGTTGATGTTGTTATTTTAATTATGTGATTTTTATTAAGTTCTTTGTTATACAGTATGTAAGGGTGGTTGAAAAATACTTTGATGATATTTATTATTATTATTATCTTTATTAGTGTTGTACTAATAGCACTAAGTATTATACTATTTTTATTAACTATATATATGGTAGATAATTTCTATAACAAAATTTTGGACTAGGATAGATGGCTGTAATATTTTTTGTCTAGTTAAATAAATTATTTGACTAAATTATAGTTTTACAAAATATAGGTTTTAGCCTTAAATAATTTCTAGAAGTATTTTGTTTTCACTTAAAATATTTTGATAAGTTTTAGCCTAAAATATTATTTCTTGACAAAACTTGGAGTTTTTGCCCTAAAAAGCATTTATGGATTTTCCAGTGATTTAAAACTCTATTTTTCAAGTATATAAAAATAATAGTTTTGTAAAATTTTATATATTTTATTTATCTAAAATTTCTTCGATTTCCTCCAGTCCGTGACTAAAATTCCTTTTATCCTATTTCCTTCACCAATTCAAGTCTACCTTATGTCAACCCTAACTAATTTGACCGTCCTGGACCCAATGGAACTGTCCGTGCCACCACCCAAGGTCACCTTGTATAGTCGTTGCACCGAAGTCACAGTTCATGTTAGCTTGATCATTGCAGTACAACAGGCATCCTACCAGGCAAGACACCTTGCCATTTGCTGTTTAATTATTTTAGCTCATATTTCATGTATGTTCATTATTTTCTTTATGCAAAATAAACTGTGATACATGGCATAACCTGTTAGAATTTACTGTTCAGTTTCTTGCTATGTATTATTTTCTTACACATTAAACCTAGATTTAAGGGACCACCTTGTGTGTTGCATACATAGGCCTTGACACATTTATACCACGTTGTTGTGAGTCATATATAGGACTCGGACATGTGTGATTGGCTGGCCACCAGTACGTATAAGCCATGCGTTAGGAAATAACTGCTATTAGAATTGCATGCTAGAAGACTTAGCAGTTATGAGTTGGCATTGGGCGGGAAGAACATGATTGGAAGTTGACTACCACCCTATCTATCGTAGACTCGCTCGCTACTGAGGAACGATAGGTAGATTATATGCTATAGACTCGCTCGGTACTGAGGAATAGTATATGGTGTTGTGACTCGCTACTAAGGCACTGTATTGGTATTGACCGGGTAGTCATGCGACAATGAATTATTCTTAACTACATTTACTTAGAACGGTTAGGCTACCTTTATCCGTTAGGTATGAGTACTCATGGTTTGGGTACTTATATCTGACCGTGGCTTGGAACAATAACTTGTCGTGGATTAGTTTGTCACATCTTGTCCTTGTTTGGTTGTAGGTGTGACTTACTACTTCGATGAGAAGGTATTGAACCTTGTTGGGGTCCGGATACCATACTGGATTCATAGCATGGAAAGATACGTCATTGTGAATTAGTTTACCATCTCCTGTCCTTGTTTGGTTTGGGAGGTGGTACGCTCGTTCAATAGGTACGTATTGGACTATGTTATAATCCAAGTTGACTTATTTATTTGAGCAATATTTATTCAGTTTATGTGGCATGATATTATGTGTCTTGTTACGTCCCTCTGAGGACCTGGTTATCTCTCCAGGTGTGTGCTCTTGTCTTTCACAGGTGTTCTACCTCTAGCCGTGATCATTACTATTCTTCGAGGATGATTGCACTTGGATCGTCTTCGCTTCACTCGCCACTCATTTCATTTTTTATGTATTTTATTTCTTTATTTTATTGGTAGTGGATTTGTCTTCGCCCAACATATTATATCAAGACAATTCATTCTTATTATATGATATCTTTTATTCATTTATTTTGTGTAGATGAGATTAGTTATGGTTCTACTGCATTTTACAGCTTATATATTCATATGAAGTTTCTATATATTGGGGTGTACTTCATATGAATACAGCTGGCATATCTACGTTCCTAGTCCTACGTATTTTGGGACTGGGACGTTACATATTTTTGTGGTGGCCCATACAGGTCAAGATAAATTGTTTGGTTACTTTACCGTACCAAGCAAGCTTGCGAATAGGATTAGAAGTCTAGGATCTCATCCACATACTTGACCTCTTTTCTAGATTTTATCTACCGTTTGACTCATCAATTACATCTTGCTTGATTCCTTCCATCCCTATTCTTATCTTCCCTTCGTGCTTGCTAGAGATTGACCCTACTAGTAAGATATCCCAAACATCCTTAGCTTAATTCTTTAAGTTGGGTAAAATACCCCACGACTTGACACACCATTGACCATTAAGGAAATACCAATAGTACTATCTAGACCATAGAGACTAGAGAAATTTAACCCATTTGGTCAATCAAGCCTTGGTCAATAAAACCGTAGAATGATGGTATAGGAATAAACAAGACTTGGATACTTATGACTCTTAGACTATTCATATTTGTTCTTTATTTCAATCTTAATCTCGTACCTATATTTTTTACTATCTAGACTAATGATGCTAATGTAGCCTAGTTTTTGCAAGCTCAAATCTTTATCAAGCTTGTTCATGACATATGTTATTGGAAGAATTCCCACTAACATATTGTCTAATCAGAACCGGTGCATAATGGTCTGATCAACCAAGTGCACTTTGGTTCGCCTTTTATTTATATATCAATCTACGTGGATGTGATGTAGTTAAACTTACCCCCATAGAATCCCATCCACGACAGCCTTGACAATTCCTTTGAAATTATTCGATCGTCCTTGAATCACGTATTCGTATTCGATAACGTCTCCTTCGAACTCTATATTACTTCGCCCTCACCTATTTTAGAAGGACGAAAGCGTTGTACTAGAACTTCCTCTAGCCATCCTATCGATTATGACCATACCGTATTATTTTTCTATGATCTAGATCGCGATTTCTTACGACATGATTTTGTTATCGATTGTTCCCTATCGATACCCCCTTGTGTCTTCTCACCCCCTACTAATTCTTAATTTTGAGGACAAAATTCTTTTAAGTTGGGTAG
Organism: Iris pallida; assembly: GCA_029216955.1. Taxonomy (NCBI): domain Eukaryota; kingdom Viridiplantae; phylum Streptophyta; class Magnoliopsida; order Asparagales; family Iridaceae; genus Iris; species Iris pallida. The sequence continues at coordinate 8,443,192 of JANAVB010041416.1, read as the reverse complement.
GATGTAAAACCCCTAAATTTCTACTATATTTTTGTTTTATTGATTTTGATACTGATTTAAAATTTTGTATTGTACGTCGCGCACGAAACTTTATTTTTCGTAATTGCACGACGAGTACGAATATGTGCGAGCGTACATATTTTTAGAAAAATATTTTATTTATTATTTTGTAGTTTCAAAATAATATACATAATAATTATTTTGCTATCATTACCAAGTTATTATTTTCTTTACTAAAAGCCTTCATTTATGCAATTATTAATAATAATTAATATTTTTATTATATACTAGAAAAAGCATAATTATGAAAACATTATTTGTGCATACATATATAATTGTAATTATTTATTAGTTTATTTTAAATAATAATATAATTTTTGAAATTATTATTATATTATATTTTTGGAAAATATATTTTGAAATTATTGTGGCGATTTAAATCTTGATTTGAATTTATGGATTTATTTAAATAGTGAAACATTTGAAATTTGAATTATCCCATTGATTTTAAACCAAGAATTTAATTAGATTTAATTTGATTTAAATTGGATATTTAATTTGAAATTTGGATTTGATTATTGATTTAAATCTAATTAGGTTTTAAATAGTTCTAGTCCATATCCAATTGGGAATTCCCACATCCTATAAATAGGCAGGTACTCCTCCATAAATTTCTATTCTTCCATAAATTTTTCACCACAGAAGTGAGTGCATCGTGTCCATGACCGTGTCCGTGTCCCATCCACTATGTGTTTCATTGTACAAATACATTACTCCACCCCGGGTCCGACAGATCCGAACCTCCGTCCCCGTCTTGTCAGACACATCCGACACGACTCATCCAAACTCAAACCCACATCTTAACCGCTACCCGACCCGTCGGCCCCTACTGCTCGCCTTGTCGAACCCTGGCCACATCCAACCCCATCTCCTTTTCGCCGAGCCGCAAGTCTCGGGTCACCGAAGCCATCGCCTCACCACCTTCACTACTAGCCCGGCAACCCAGCCTACCAATGTCAGCCCCGCTCACCACAACCATCATCCCCGACCCTCACCAAACTGCCATCCTCTGTCCAATCTCAGACCAGTCCGACCCGACCATCATCCTCCACCTCGGCAACCAAGCGGCAGCCCAAACCCCCAAAATTTCCTAAAAGAAAACCTAAACTAAAACCGCCGCCACCGCGACCAGTCTCCTCGCCACGACCAAAATCCTCCGACCACACCGCCACCAGCATACCATCGCCCTCGCCATCACCGGCCACCATGGCCGAGCGCTACCACCGCAATATCGAAACCCACCACCACCGCCACCAAGAAAGGTAAAGAAAACCCAAAAATCTAACGCACACCCCTCACCTGACCGCCGCCCGCCGCCCGTAGCCTCGCCGCCGATGAGCCGCCCCATGCCACTCTGTCCTCCGTGACCCTAGGGACGCGCAGCCACCGAGCTTTCGCTCTCTCTCCGCCGCGCTTAAACCAGTCACCGTGCCCCGTGGCGGCGAACCGCCTCCGTCGCTGGAGCGGTGATGCTCCGCCGAGACCCCTCTCTGAGCCGCGCGTGCGCCGCTCTTGCCGCGCGCCTCTGACCATCGAGCCCCGGCGAGATCTTCGCCTTTCCCCATCTCTCTCCTCCGCCTAGCCCAGCACGCCGCCGGCCGATTCCCTTCGGCGCGCCGCCTCACTTCCCCGATCAGCCTCCCGTACCTCTCTCTCCTTCCGCTCCCTTCTCCGTTCACCTCTTCCACAGCCGGCGACAGCCCCTTCCCTTCCTTCTCATCCGTCCTGCCGCCTTGAGAACTCCGCCGCCCCTTTTCCCAAAACCCTCCGCTTCCGTCGCCTCACTCCGCTCCTCTCTCTCTCTTTCCCTTTCTTGTCTCTTTCTTTTTTTGGAAGAGCAGCAGTCGAATGACTGCTACAGTAGTTGTATTTGTTATTAATTAAATTTTTATTATTTATTTTATTATTCATTTAAGTGTTTCTGTTGATGTTTGATTTTGGTATTGTTTTGTCTTCCTTCTGCTTAGTGTTTAATCAGTATTATTATTATTATTAATATTATTATTATTATTATTATTATTGTTATTATTATTATTTTTATTATTATTGCTGTTGATGTTGTTATTTTAATTATGTGATTTTTATTAAGTTCTTTGTTATACAGTATGTAAGGGTGGTTGAAAAATACTTTAATGATATTTATTATTATTATTATCTTTATTAGTGTTGTACTAATAGCACTAAGTATTATACTATTTTTATTAACTATATATATGGTAGATAATTTCTATAACAAAATTTTGGACTAGGATAGATGGCTGTAATATTTTTTGTCTAGTTAAATAAATTATTTGACTAAACTATAGTTTTACAAAATATTGGTTTTAGCCTTAAATAATTTCTAGAAGTATTTTGTTTTCACTTAAAATATTTTGATAAGTTTTAGCCTAAAATATTATTTCTTGACAAAACTTGGAGTTTTTGCCCTAAAAAGCATTAATGGATTTTCCAGTGATTTAAAACTCTATTTTTCAAGTATATAAAAATAATAGTTTTGTAAATTTTATATATTTTATTTATCTAAAATTTCTTCGATTTCCTCCAGTCCGTGACTAAAATTCCTTTTATCCTATTTCCTTCACCAATTCAAGTCTACCTTATGTCAACCCTAACTAATTTGACCGTCCTGGACCCAATGGAACTGTCCGTGCCACCACCCGAGGTCACCTTGTATAGTCGTTGCACCGAAGTCACAGTTCATGTTAGCTTGATCATTGTAGTACAACATGCATCCTACCAGGCAAGACACCTTGCCATTTGCTGTTTAATTATTTTAGCTCATATTTCATGTATGTTCATTATTTTCTTTATGCAAAATAAACTGTGATACATGGCATAACCTGTTAGAATTTACTGTTCAGTTTCTTGCTGTGTATTATTTTCTTACACATTAAACCTAGATTTAAGGGACCACCTTGTGTGTTGCATACATAGGCCTTGACACAATTATACCACGTTGTTGTGAGTCACATATAGGACTCGGACATGTGTGATTGGCTGGCCACCAGTACGTATAAGCCGTACGTTAGGAAATAACTGCTATTAGAATTGCATGCTAGAAGACTTAGCAGTTATGAGTTGGCATTGGGCGGGGAGAACATGATTGGAAGTTGACTACCACCCTATCTATCGTAGACTCGCTCGCTACTGAGGAACGATAGGTAGATTATATGCTATAGACTCGCTCGGTACTGAGGAATAGTATATGGTGTTGTGACTCGCTACTAAGGCACTGCATTGGTATTGACCGGGTAGTCATGCGACCATGAATTATTCTTAACTACATTTACTTAGAACGGTTAGGCTACTTTTATCCGTTAGGTATGAGTACTCATGGTTTGGGTACTTATATCTGACCGTGGCTTGGAACAATAACTTGTCGCGGATTAGTTCGTCACATCTTGTCCTTGTTTGGTTGTAGGTGTGACTTACTACTTCGATGAGAAGGTATTGAACCTTGTTGGGGTCCGGATACCATATTGGATTCATAGCATGGAAAGATACATCATCATGAATTAGTTTACCATCTTCTGTCCTTGTTTGGTTGGATAAGTGGTACGCTCGTTCAATAGGTGCGTATTGGACTATGTTATAATCCAAGTTGACTTATTTATTTAAGCAATATTTATTCAGTTTATGTGGCATGATATTATGTGTCTTGTTACGTCTCTCTGAGGACCTGGTTATCTCTCCAGGTGTGTGCTCTTGTCTTTCGCAGGTGTTCTAGCTCTAGCCGTGATCATTGCTATTCTTCGAGGATGGTTGCACTTGGATCGTCTTCGCTTCGCTCGCCAGTCATTTCATTTTCTATGTATTTTATTTCCTTATTTTGTTGGTAGTGGATTTGTCTCCGCCCAACATATTATATCAAGACAATTCATTCTTATTATATGATATCTTTTATTCATTTGTTTTGTGTGGATGAGATTAGTTATGGTTCTACTGCATTTTACAGCTTATGTATTCATATGAAGTTTCCATATATTGGGGTGTACTTCATATGAATACAGCTGGCATGTCTACGTTCCTAGTCCTACGTATTTTGGGACTGGGGCGTTACAAAACCCCCAAAATTTTGAGGATTTTATTTTTTATTTAATGTATTTTACAATTTTTTTTTGTTTATTGGATTTTTAATTTATATTTTGCTAATATTTTGGTAGCAGGTTAAATGCTACATTATATATATACAAATTTTTTTTTTTACAAGTTTATCTACTAAATAGTTCCAAAAATATTTATTTTACTTTGAAAATTATAGGAAATTTTTACTATATTTATTTTAATTTTTCAAGATTTGATTGATTACTAAAATGCTTTATTTTTAACAAATAATTTTTTTCTAATATTAATAGTAGCAGGTTATTGCTACATTATATGTAGCTAATAGGTTTTATGGTTCAAATTATTCGTAAAATGTTTTAGACATATTTTTATGAATTTTATAAATTGTTATAAATTATTTAGGATGTATTAGTGTATATTGATATATATATATATATATATATATATATATATATATATATATATATATATATATATATATATATATATATATATATATATATATATATATGTGTGTGTAAATAGAGAAAGAAAAAAAACTTTTAAACCGTGAACATTGATCGGCACTGTTCACTCATCACCCTCCCCTCAATGAGCTTGGGTTAAACAGAACTGAAGTTCTGTTGAAAAAAAATGATGGAGATAATTCATTTTAATTCAAATCTCGATCAAATGTGATAGAATCTTCTCCAGATTAAACCTTACTTTGTTCTCCTCTGATCTAACCCAATCCCAACTCAAAAATCGATATTTATTCGATGGGAATTCGGTTTAAAATCAGTAGAAAAAATAGGTATATATATATCGATAAAACAAAATTTTGTAAAGGATTCGATCCCCGAAGACCGCACATCATCTCGTTCTCCAAACTATCTGTTTGCCATTGATTATAAAAGAACAGAAAAATTTTATGGGAGGACTGGACTTTTACTTCACAATACAAACTCGCTCGTACAAAGAGAGCCTAGGAACAAAGCATAGGAAAAGCAATCTAAGTATAATTGTTTAGTTTTTTCTGGGGGATGACGGTAGAGGCTCGGGAGAGTGTTATCAACTCAGCCTTACTCCTTGGACGATCGGACGTCACTTCGGCTCTGGTGAAGAAATGCTCTTGCTGGATGCTCTTTGCTCTACACCTCTCTCTCTGTGTCTCCGCCGCTCTCTGTCCAGTCTTTTGCAAGGGAATGACACCTTGCTATTTATAGGACTTTGTGATAAGTAGGGTGTACAGTAATTGCTCCTTGAAAAGTGGGCGGTTAGGGATTTGGTTAAGATTAGCCTTGATCTTGTTTTTTGAAAATCAATCTGGGCTATTCTGTTGATTGTAACAAATCTGCATTGTTTGTTGGAAATTGATCCGGGCAGTTATATTGATTGCAATAAATCTGCATTGTGATGATTTGTTGATAGTAGTAAATCCGAGTGGATAAGTCTTGGTCAATCTTCTGCCGCGTGTTCCAACCGCCATTATGCTGAGAGTCGTATGAACGCGGGTGAATAAGTCTTAGTCGATCTTCTGCCACTTATCCCAACTGCCATTATGCTGCGAGCCGCATAGACGGGGCATCCTGGCAGAGCGGCATGAGTGTGGCCCCGACTATCGAGCCGTATGAAGGTGGCAGCCGCATGTGAGTGACAGCCGCATAAGAGTGAACCCCAACTGAACCGTACAAGGGTGGCCCCCACAATCCGAGCCGCATGAGAGTGGCAGCCGCATGTGGGTGGCCTCTAACTGAACTACATAAGGGTAGTCCCCACAATCCGAGCTGCATGAGGGTGGCAACCGCATAAGGGTGAACCCCCAACTGTACCGCATAAAGATGGTCTGGGCGGTCCGTATAGGGAGCTTCTTTGGACTTTGTGGACTGTGCCAGCTGTCTCAGAGTTTTTTTCGTCTTTTGAGGGGCTTGACGCGTCTCCTCATTATGTCAGAGTCGTCAGAGCTGTCACTTTATGTCAGAGCATTAAATGGCCAGTTGCAAGAAGTAATTATAGCCAGCTGTCATCGGCATGTTTTGAGCCGCATGAGGCCACGTGGCTCTTCCTGAGCCGCATAAAGTCTCTGAGCCACATGCGACTCTCTGGATCTTTTCGAGCCGCATAAGATTCTTCGAGCTTTTGAGCCGCAAGTTGAGTCTGGGCCGCATATGAATTATTATTCTTTTTCATGCTTCTACAAGACTCCCTTCAAAGTTTTCAATTTTGCAAAAATTAAAATACTTTGAATTAGAAGCATGCCCACGTAATCTCTTCATGCCGCATAGACTTCTCTGACCGTATAGGATTTTCTAGCCGCATGGTTTGCTCTGGCCGCATGGAATTCTCTAGCCGCATGGAATTCTCTAGCCGCATGGGCTTCTTTGGCCGCATGTAGCTCTACCTGCCACGTAGGCGTCTCATTAATTGCTCTTGATTTATTTTAATTTAAAGTCGTCTTTTGGGTGGGATCCCAAGAGTCGGCATTAAATATTTGGATTTGCTTTGATCGATCTTTTGCATGGGAGGGGATAAGATCCCAAGAGTCGGTTTTGTCTTCTAGGCGGCACATAATCCGAAGAGACTATTGGTCCACGTGCCCCCCTGTCTGCCTATAAATATGAGTAATTTTTAGATAGAGACTCTTTACTCTCTCTTCTTGTTCAAGCCTTTCTTGCCCTAGCTGCCGTTTTCTTATCCTTTGATCATCGATGGCTCCCAAGACTTCTAAGGCTTCCTCTGCGGCGAAAGGTAAAGGAGCGGCTTTCTCGTCGACTGCGGTACCCACAGTCCATCCTGATGTTCACCCTGCCATTGCTGGTAAGAATGTTGGAAGAAATTGCATAAACTAAAAACCCTAACCATCATGGCCACACCACATGTTTTATGCGCGGGCTTTCTTCGTCTTCATTGAACTGTTCACATTTATTGTACTGTACGTACCGCATGTACATCTCATGTCCGAGCCGCATGGGGGTATGCCCCATGTTTGAACCGCATGAGAGTCGTCTCATGGCCGCATAAGCAATGGACCACATGAGGACCCACAGAATAGGACCGCATAAGTCCCTCTGAACTGAGCCGCGTAAACCCCACAAAACAGGGCCGCATAAGCTTCCTTTGAACTGAGCCGCATGAGGCCACGCTAAGCAGAACCGCATAAGATCATTTGAACTGGGCCGTATGAGACCATGCTAAGCAGAACCGCATAAGCTCATTTGAACTGGGCCGCATGAGACCGCGCTAAGCAGAACCATATAAGCTTATTTGAACTGGGCCGCATCAAATCAGAGCCGCATAAGCTCTTCTAAACCGTATCGCCTGAACACTCGATAAACCGAGCCGTATAAGCTCACTTGTACTGGGCCGCATGAGGCCTCGCCAAAATAGAGCCGCATAAGCCCCCTTTTTTAATTGTGCTGCATAAGGACCCACCTAATTAGAGCCGCATAAGCCCAGAAATACTAAGTAGTTTTACCTGGCCATCTTCTAACTAGTTTTTTTTGTCTTTTTCAGTGAATCTGCTAGTCAATCCTGCGGGAGAGCCCTTGGTGGGTTCAGCCCAATCTGCTGTGGGTGTGCGGTTCGACCACATAGTCCAGTATGTGGTGAACCAGATTCCCAAAGACGAGCCTATGAAGAGGCTGAATGCTATCAAGAACCAGTCCTTCTACTTTCTCTGTGCCATGATGAACTCGGGGCAATTGGGGAGAGAATTCCTGAAGCCTGCATTCCTCTTTCAGGATGTCTTGACTGTGAAGAACCCCCAATTTCTGGATATATCTGAGAGTTGGAGCTTTACTTCTGATGGGATGGCGATCCATATTTCTCAGATAGAGCGTCATTTTCTGCTGTCGTGGTTTAACATGCTGCTGATGGACAGAAAGATGGTAGACTCCTTAACTCTGAGCCAGTCGGGGATGTTTGTGGGTAACATCCACTATAACAGAAACTTGGGGTCAGTGTATGCGGGCAAGGTATCGGTTAGTTGCTATGTGATGGGGTTGGCCCCGGGTACCTTCTCGAATGTGCAGGGTCCCAATTTTAAGTTCTCTCAAGCTGACACTTTTCTGAAACAACTTGCTCGGAAGGGGTCCTATCCAGTTGGCCGGTTGGCGCTGTTGAACTGGATAAACCCTATCCCTTCGTGGGCCAATTTGACCACATAGATTCTGCGGTAGTATGAGACTCTTCTTCGTGAGATCGGCCTCTATCACGCCATTCGGGGTACCTGTCACGGTCTATCCATGAATAAGATGCTGTTCATGGCTCTCCTGGAGATGTACAACCGACGGACGGAAACCTTCTTTACGCCTGGAGGGGAGATGGGACTCGTCCTCCACGAGATGCATGCAGTTTCCAAGCTATCCTGGGGGAAAAAGTCTTTGAAGTGTATACCCCAACGAACGAAGAGTTCGAGGATTTGGATCGACGGTTCCCGAGTTTTGTTGCCGTATACAGGGAACTACTATGTCATCACAGCACCTGCCACCAGACATCCATCAAGAAGGATGGTAGCTCGGAAGGGAACCTTTCTCACACCCGGACATGGCTCACACACCTTTTTACGCTAGATGCCTCAGGCCAAATTTCTCCTCGAAATCCTCAAACCCAGGAGAAAGTATAGGACATGGTGTTGAGTGCCAAGAGATCGAGGGCCACGGGCGACAGATTTGGGAGTCAAACTGACTCCTTCAGTTATTTTTATCTAGGTACTCAGCAGCTGTCAGAGAAGGCACTCCTGGCAGGGTTCCTGATGGTGTGGCTGCGGAACTGCGTGGTCTCGGAAGGGGCTGGTTCTATTGAGAGGATCAGCCGTAACTTTATCCTCCCTGCTGTGAAGCTGGTCTTTGGGGCCAGACTAGCTCTTTTTTTGGCCATGGTTTGCAGCATACACCATAGCCTCCGCGTCTTCTCGTCCAAGGTCATCGCCCGTGACATGGCGAAGGAGTTTGAATGTATTGAAATGTCCTATCATTATCTGATGGGGTGGTTGTTGATGCACTACCGGTCTTTGATGAGACCTGGCGCAGAAGACGGCGTAACGGCTGATGATGCTTTCATCTTCCAATATCACCATCAGCCCTGGGAGTGCAGCACTATGCCAGCCTGTCGGAGGGCGCTGGCAAGAGTGGACAGATACAAATTTTTTGTGTCTGTTCCTCGTTTTACCGATAAAGAAGTGAGGGGCGTACCTATTGATGGCACCGGACCTCCTCACCTCTTGCCTGAGAAGATGCTCCTTTGGTTGCGTAACATCCGTCCTGCGCACCTAGTATACCGCAACCGTAACACTGTCTACTTGGAACCTTACTTGCCCAGTAGGTTCTCCTGACAGTTTGGGTATAGTCAGCTACTCTTGGACAGTCCCAGCTCTTTTCTGGGTTTTGAAGGTAGCATCCTCGATGGCATCAGGGCCTGGCACTATTATCATATGGTTTATACTCGTACCAACTTCTCAGTTCCTGATGTTGAGGTGCCGGGGAAGATCTTGTATTTGGCAGCTCCATACCATGTCACAGCGAGTAAGCCTCCTGTTGGCTTTGACCCGAGTACCAGCTTCATTGTTGGTACAGGCTTGGTGGAAAAGCCCCAGGGGTCCAAGGCGAGGAAGAAGAGGAAGAACACGGTCGCTGTGTCAGACTCGGAGTCTGCCAACGCGGACAAAGAGGATGACGAGCATGATACCGATAACTCTCTCCTTTTTGCAGATGAGGTGGTGGCGGATCAGCCGCCCGTTGCGCCGAGTTCTTCCCGCAAGCGAAGCAGGCATGAGTCTACTGCTGGCGGCATATCGTACTCCGTGAAACGGGCTGCGGTTAAGCCTCGCCGGCTGCTCATTAAGGAAAGAGGCGAGGATATGGACGCAGTTTCGGAGGTGAATTGAACTACAACCATTTTCTTCTTTAGCCCTTCTTTTGAATTATGACCTAATCATTTTCTTTTCTTTGTAGGCGTCAGAAGAATCGGACTATCGAGAATCGACCCCTGTCTCTGAAGTCGACCCGGTCCTGACCACTTTGATTAGTGACATGTGCACCGAGATTATTTTGTCGGGGTTCTCCCGACGGCGGTGGAGGTTCCTTCAGTTGTTGACATCCCAACCCAGAGCGACGTGGAATCTGAACCCATCCCGGATACTGCTAAAGCTCAGCCGGGTGACCTGATCCAGTTGCATCTCCTTCCGGGGTGGCTGGGGCAGAAGAACCCGCTGAATTCGGCTTGGATGTCGCTGGTGAAGAGGCTACGACAGCTGTGAGCGAACCTTAGTTTCAACAACTCCCCCTGGTAAGATAAGCCAAGTCTTGACTAGTGAGGAGGTTCATCTGCTCTATCATCACATCCTTCGAGTTAAGCTGATTGATGGTCGCTCTGGACATACAGGTCCTACTCCTTTACTGCCCACGACGGACATTATCAGGGTAGAGTTCGCCAGAGAGAGTGTGCCTCATCCTCCTCCATCTTACATTGAGGGACCTCCCGCTGAATCGAGTTCGGGAGAGCAGACGACGGAACGGCCGGGGCGGAAAGAAATAGTTCCCGCCCTTTCCTCTGTTCATGTGGCTCCTGGGGTCGACCTTTCCGACCTGCCGAGTCTCCAGACCCTTCGGGCTGCGAAGGAGGAATTAGCCGCTCTTCAAGCGTCTTTTCGCTCGGAACTTGTTTCCCTTGTGGCAGGGGCATCAAGTTCTGGTGCATCTTCTTCGACACTGCCAGCTACTCTTCCTTTGATGCCATCTTCTACGGAAGTTCTGGATGAAGCGTCAAAGGATGTGGTTGACAGTTTCTACCGCCACCTGAGGCGAGGAATTGAGGCTGCGATAGAGGGGGGACCTCTTTTGTCTTGGCCCGTTAATACGCCCGGGGCCAGATTGAAATCCTTAGAACCCTCCCCGACGGGCAGGAATAGTTGAGCTCCTGGAGCCCAAATTGCTAGAGGCTGATCAGCTTGTGGCCCAGTTTCAAGTGCTGTGGTAAGTTGATCTGTCTGCAGCAATAGATCAAGAGCGTGCCTTCCTCATAACTGCCATAGAGAAGGTAAAGGTTGCTTGGGATATGGCCAAGCCGATTATAATGGGGGACCTCCACCACATGTCTCTGCAGTATGATCAGTTGAGCTGCAGGGGTGAGGATAGCATGGCTCAGGAAGCGGCCGCCTCCCGTGGGGTAATTGATACGAGAGAGCAGATCCTCGAACTTCAGAGGAAACTGACTTTCTTGGAATCTGAGCTCGAGGCCGCCCGCACGGATAAGGAGCTGATTATTCAGGAAGCCGACAAGGTCACTTGAGCTTCTGCTGGCTTGGAGCGTGCTCTGGAGAGGCTTGAAGATGGTTGGCGGGCTCACGAGCATCTGGAGGATGCGGAACGACTGACTTAGGAGGTCGAGCACCGAGCCAAGCAGCGGTTTGAGCGGTCGACTGCCTTGCTGAGGGACCGTCTCAGAGAATTATGTGTCGTCAAACCATAGTCGACCTTTTTTTATTTTTGTTCTTTCTTTTTTGAGAGGGACGTGGTCCCATAACATGTAGTCCCTTTGACTTTCAAATAAAAGAGCATGTTTTATTTTACCCTTCATTTGTATTGCTTGTTGCGTTTATGGTGTCACGGTATTTGCCCCATTGGGGGACTATTTGTGGACCAGTTACCCTTGGCATACCTTGGTTTTAGGTACGGATAACAAGTTTAATAGGGATACTTAGAACAATTCCATAGTAAGGTGGCCATGGAAGTTCCTGGTATCGGGAGAAAGAATGCCATGGAGCAGCTGGGCTCCCGGAGCATGATGAGAAATGAGGCACATGTACTAGAAAACTTAGTACAGCATTTGTGGTCAACAGAGGACATTTATGGTCAACTAAGGACATTTCTGGGCCTATTATCCTTGGCGTACTCCGGTCTTGGTTACGGATATTAAGTCGAGAGAAAACCAACATACTTACTCAGAGGTAATGAGGACGTGGTAAACATGAGGGTTTCTTCAATGGAGCCTTCCTACTCAGAGGTAATGAGGATGTGGTAGGAGTGGACTCCATGAAGGATACATAGAACAACTCAGAGGTAATATGGACGTGGAAGTTCTAAGTGAGGGGGTGATTTGTTTTTTGGCGGGAGTAAAACAACTCAGAGGTGATATCGACGTGGTTGTTTCGAGAATTTTGTAGATTTGTTACCCTTTTTATGTACTGAAAGTATGGGTAGTAGATCATGAGGAAGGTGCTCTTTTTAGGAAGGAAGTTCAGAGGTATGATCATACATGACTTACTACCCAGAAGATGCGATATGGATTCATTTGGAGTGACCAGAGTGTAAGTTCAGCGGTACCTAAGGGCACATATCTTAACAGTCCGATAGATTTGGAGGATGTCGTTTAAACATAATACTTCTTCAGGAACTTGCCGTTGACGGACAACATGAGCAAGTCTCCATTTTACTTTACGAGGCGGTAAGCACCATTGGAGAATACAGCCATGATGACAAATGGGCCTTCCCACTTTGGCTGGAATTTGTCGGCGGTTTTGTGAGTCATAACCATGAGCCTCCGAACTGCCAGAACTAGATCGCCCACTTGGAATGTTATGAGTTTAACCTTCTTGTTGAAGGCTCCGGAGATGCGGGCTTGTTACAGCTCTATTCGTTGTTGAGCTAGCAGGCGCTTCTCATCTAAGGCCTCCAACTCTTGTAGCCGACGACGGTAATTATCATCCGTCGTCAATCGATAGGTGATGACGATAAAAAGTGAGGGGATTTGAGTCTCCAGTAGGAGAACTTCCTCACTCCTATACACCAGAGAGAATGGTGTGTTCCCGGTGGCCGTCCGGACTGTAGTACGGTACGCCCATAAGCATTTGCCAAGATTTTCATTCCAGTCGCGTTTGTTGGAAGACACGAACTTCTTGAGCAGCTTGATTATAGTTTTGTTGAATGCTTCTACCAACCCATTCGGATTGTACGGTGTTGAAGCAATATTCTGGATTCGGTGTTTGTCGTAGAATCGATAGAAGGCGTGGCCTGCGAACTGCGGACCATTATCGTGGATGATCCTTCGGGGCAGTCCGAAGCGATAAATGGCGTAATGCTTAAGGAAGTTGATTACGTTTGGTGTCTTCACTTCTGCAAGCGGAACAACTTTCGCCTATTTGGAGAAGTAATCTATGATTGCGAGTATGAAGCGGTGTCCTCTGGACGAAGGTGGAGTGATCGGACCGATGATGTCCATCCCTCATGCTTCGAATGGCCAGGATGCTACCGTTGGATGTAAGAAATCGAATGGTTGATGGATGAAATCTGTATGGACTTGACAGGCTTTGTACTTTCTTGCATAGTCTATCGTATCCGCTACCATCGTAGTCCAGTAGTAGCCCATTTGGCAAAGGCGATCTTGTAATTTTGGGCCAGGCTGATGGGCTCCACAGACACCATTGTGAGGTTCACGTACGGCTTCTTTGGCTTCTGTATTTGACAGACATCGAAGTAGTAATCCATCGTATGATTTCCAGTACAGTATTTTTGTCTCTGTATCATAGAAGAATCTGAGAGAACGCCTTCTGATGGAAGTGGCTTCTTTTGGATTCTCCAGCAAGATGCCATAGACTACGAAGTCAATGAATGGCTGTCTCCAGTCTGGTGCTTCGTCGACTGTCAGAGCGGAGTAACTCTCAACACATTAAATATTATTCTTAGGACAAACCAATTCACGGCCTATTACATCAACCAAGTGGTGAGCACGATTTAGAACCGCTGGAGAAGCGGCAAGGCCTGCTAGGGCATCGGCTTCAATGTTCTTGAGTCTGGGAACGTGTTCTATGAAGAACCCTTCTAAGGACGAGATGATGTCGATCGCTATTTGGTGATAGGGGATCATGTCTTCATGGTGAACTTCATATGAACCCCGGATCTGATTAACGATTAGCTGTGAATTGCCATATGCTTCGAGGTATTCTATCCCCAGTTCTTTTGCAAGTCGGAGGCCGATAACCAGAGCGTTGTACTCTGCCATGTTGTTTGAAAAAGGTTTTGTGAGGGAGTACGCCCGATTGATCACCAACCCGGAGGGAGAAATCAGCACCACTCCGACTTCGACTACGATATTGCCTTTGGGCCCAGTTTTTGAAGTGCCGTCGAAGAACATTCGCCAAAAGGCATCATGGGAGACTATATTTGAATTGACGACCTCGTCTGGGATCTCTTCGTATATTCTGGTTGACTCTAAACCCGGATGGGCTGCTAAAAAGTTCGCCAGAGCTTGCCCTTTAACAGCCTTCTACGGGACGAAGATCATGTGGTAGGGAGACAATAATATTGCCCAAGTAGCAAGACGAGAGCTGAGTGCCGCTGGTTTGGTCATGAGGACCCTGAGAGGGTTGACTCGTGATATCACATGTATGGTTTGTCCCGTAACGTAGTATCGCGTCTTCTGAATGGCAAACACTTGAGCGAGACACTCCTTTTCTACGGCAATGTATCGATGCTCAGGCCCTATCATCATTCGGCTGAGATAATAAATGGCTTGTTCATAGCCTACTTGTGCTAGTAGAGCACCGAAAGAATGCTCCATAGCTCGTACATAGAGCAGGAATAGCTTTCCAGCAACCGGGGCCACCAGGACTGGAGGGTTCGACAGGTATTCTTTGATGTTGTCGAAGGCACGCTGGCACTCTTCATCCCATATGAAAGAGATGCCTTTCTTCATGAGGTGCGTGAAGGGCTGACATCGTCCGGAGAGGTTAGAGATAAACCTCCTGATGTAAGCTAGCCTTCCTTGAAGGCCTCTGAGTTCACGGAGAATTTTTGGGGGACCCATCTCCATGATTGCCTTCGTCTTCTAAGGGTCGACATGGATACCCTCGGAGGTAACAATAAAACCCAAGAACTTCCCGCTGGATACGCCCAAGAAAGATTTCGTGGGATTTATCTTCAAATTGTGCGCCCGCATCAGGTCGAACACTGTCATCAGATCATGCAGATGATCTTCTTTAGAGTGGCTCTTGATGGCGATGTCGTCGACATAACACTCTACTGTCTTGCGTAAGTGATCTCTGAAGATGACGCTCATGGCTCGTTGATAGGTGGTGCCAGCATTCTTTAAACCAAAAGGCATGACTGTGTAGCAGTATATGCCAATTTGTGTTCGAAATGATGTATGCTTTTCGTCGTCAGAAAAAATCTTGATTTGATTGTACCCTGAGAAGCCATCCATGAATGACATGCGCTCGAAGCCGCAGGTATTGTCAACCCCTCGTTCAGATTCTGAAAGTCGATGTAGATTCGGATCTTTCCATTCTTCTTGAGGACTGGTACTATATTGGCTACCTAGTCTGGATGTTGTTCCTCGTGAATGAAGCCACTGGCTATCATTTTGTTGACCTCAGTCTCGATAGAGTTTATGATGTCTGGACGGAGCCGTCGTTGCTGCTGCTTGACCGAGTTTGTGTCCGGACGAATATTGAGTTTGTGAAGTGCAACTTCGGGGTTTAGCCCTGGCATGTCTTTATAGCTCCAGGTGAACAAGACGATATATTTTTTGATGAGATGTAGTAGCGATTCTCGCTCTTCGTTCTGTCATACTTTTGCTAATGAAGATTGGTTTTGGAGAGGACTCATCACCGAGGTCAACTTGCATGACCTCATCTTCGATAGGAGGATCTCTTTGTTCGAACCGCTTCTCCCATTGCGCGTCTAGCTGTTGGGCCCACGGCTCTAACTCAAGAAGTTCAGGAATGTTTTTATCTTCTTCGTAGGCGTCGGCGAATGCCATATTGACAGTCCAAGTCTGTCTGAGCATGTCCCCAATACTAACATCCGAATCAGAAGTGGGTGAACCGGACGAATGAGAGTGCCATTCACATTCTTCATCTGAGCTCTTGGGGGTTGTCACAGGAGTAACATAGCCTAGACCATGTTTTGTCTTGCTGTAGTAATCCCGTGGCTTCCCAGCCGGGACTGGCAATTATAAAGGTAATCATCGGCCGGTACCATAGTTCAGGCCTGGTGTAGCCTCTATATCATACCCCTATTTTTGTATGAGGTACTTGGATCGAGAGCTATACTGATATAGGGGCAGTCTCCCAGTGTCGGGTTCCAGATCGACTTCTTCTAGCCTGAAGGGCTGTGGATCGTTCTTCCGGCCAAAGATGGTTGGATGATCCTCTCCTTCGATTATGAAGCAGGCGCCTTCCACCGGAGTAAGTTGGTTCGTGGTATAGACATTGGTTACTTGTGTGTGTAAGTTAGTGCCTATACCGTGTTCGATCGCATACATTACACGAAGCTTATCAAGCACGAGGTAGTTCAAAGATAACCCTTTATTGATGAAGTAAGGTATCTTTTCAGGAGGAATTACATCTTCAGCGGAAGAAACATTAGTGTATGCGGCCACATACTTGGCCAGTTCTTTCTCCTCTTCAGCTACCCCCTGTATCAGTGAAGACTGGAAGGATGATCTGGGCAGCCTGATCATCAAGGGTTCTATTGATAGGGCAGGACGTGCAGTCGTCGGTGCGCTAGCGGTCCCCAGCTTGGTACTGAATTGTTGGTTTGTCTCCAGCTCCAGTTCAGCAACCCCCTGCGTTATTGAAGCTTAGAAAGACGATCTGGGGAGCTTGATCACCAAGGGTCCCGCTGGTGGGGCAGGACGTAGGGTTGGTGGCTCACCAACAATCCTCGGCTCAGTGTTGGGATGACGCCTTGTTCTTGACAAACGGATGACCATTGGCTTATCAGGAGAGTTTGTCTCTTCAGATTATCGTTGACCGGCTCTTGACAGTCTGATTGTCGTTGGCTTCACAGTGGGTCTCGGCGCTTGGCCAGACCTTGGGAGCCGGATAGTCATTGGCTCCTCCTGTGCAGAGAGGCTGATTGTATCCTTACGCAAAGTGGCTGTAAGGGGTGCAGTTCTGTCTGGTTTGCAGGCTTGGAGGTGGATCGTCAGAGGTTCTTCTGATCCCGTTGCCGCCTCAGTTTGAGCTTGATTATTTTCTTCGACAAGGTGCCTCTTCGACTTCTTGTACAAGCAGGAGTCCGAGTAGTAGAATTCAAGCCCTCTGAAAGGATCAATATCGATAAATTTGGTTCTTACAAAGCCGTATTTGTCGACGAACTTGAAGCACTGGTGCAACGTGGAAGGCAAGATCATGTAGTCGTGTATCCAAGGATGCCCCAGAAGAATATTGTAGGAAGTGTCCACATCTATGACATAGCAGGTTACTTCTGACTGAAGGTCACCGATTTGGCACTTCAAGCGAATCTTCCGGACCGGATAGCTTCTGCCTGAATTGAAACCACTGATGGCGGTGCTTGTAGGTGTCAGGCGATGCATAGGGATGCCCAGGAAGAGAAGCAGGCTCTTCGGGATGATGCTTATGGAAGAACCGGGATCTATGTGCATCCGATCTACCTTTACGTCGCCGACGTATCCAGTATAATACAGCGGGCGATCGTGCAGGTTGGTCTTAATGAGCATGTCCTGCGGAGTAAAGACAATGTTGGGCATTGCTCCGATAAAAGCACTATCCTGAGGATCCTCTTTGGAGCTTTCTTCTGTGAGCTTAACTTGAGCCAGATCGGTGTCAGCGTTCTGAAGTGCGTCACTCATGCGACGCAAAAATCTTTGGAGAGACTCAAGAGCTCATACAACGATAATTTGGCCGGTGTGTTGGCCAATTGTGCCAAGATGTCAAAGTTGTAAGGCCTCTTCTGTCCCTGAGGCGTATCTTTTCGGAGCAGCGGTTTATCGAAGCGGGTCTCCTTCGGCCTAGGCTTGTCGGTCGTTGGAGGCTGAGAGGGCTCTAGTACATCAGCAGCAGCCGGCAGATGATCTTCAGCCGAGTTACCCGGTGGGAGTTGAGTTTGTGCACCAAATCGGGTAACGACAGCTATCATTTCTTCGACGTTGACTGAGATTATGCGGCAGGACTTAATTTTTTCGCCCTTCTTCTTGCCAGTAATGGGTGATGCTGGCTGTGTTACTTCAGATATTAAGTCCTGGTGGACCCACTTGACCTCCCCTCGTGATATGGTGAGGGGTACCAGCCAAGCAGCCTGGTCTCGGGGAGGTGGAAGATTAGCGACCTCCATCTTCGCCCGGGGGACGGGTACCACTCCATCTTGAGTCTTCGTTGGAGGAAAGCTGCCGAATTGGATAGACACCATGTTGGCTGCTATAGTTACCTCCTCGAAGTCAATGGCCAGAGCCTTAGAGTCGATCAGGTGCTGGATGTACCACTTCAATTGGTAGTAGTCTTGTGTAGCATGGTGGACATAGCGATGGTAGTGGCAATACTTTGTGCTTTCCATTTCTCTAGGCCGAGGCTCACGTCTCGGTGGAGGGAGCTGAATCCTGTCTTCTTGTATGAGCATGTCAAGGATGGGCTTGACATGGCTGTCTTCGAAGGAGTAAGTCATCTGCGGCCACTGCTTCTCTGCCGGCTTCGGTTCGGGGTTCGGGGCTGTGTCGGCCACCATAGCCTGTTTGTTGTCTCGATTGTTGGTGGGGTTACCACCATTGTTGCTGTTGGCATTAGGGCGTCTGCCCATGTCGTCTCCCTTTGTGATGTGCAATTCCAGTTGGCGAGCTTTCTTCAACTTGTCTTTCGCGCTAGTGGCACTGATGATGAAAGTCTTCTAGTCCTTGAACTGACTTTCGCCCATCCAGAGGCTGATTGTGGAAAGCAACCTCTTTTGGCCGATTTTAATCAAGGAAGAATCTGGATTGCCAGAGGGCAATTTCATTACGGTTTGGTAAAACCGCTCAATGTAGTTCCTCGTTAGCTCATTCTCACCTTGAACAACGTCCATGAGGGTGGACATTGTCACATCTTGTCCTACCTCGTAGAACCTTTCAAAAAATATGTTTTTGAAGCCGACGAAGGAATGGATGCAGTTGTCTGGCAAGTTGCGGTACCAGTCGAAGGTGACCCTTTCCAATGCTCCAATGAACAACCGCGTAAGGATGGCATCATCATGAGGCAGATGGTCGGTTATAACTTCAAAGTAGGTAATGTACCTGCTTGCAGATGTCTTTCCATTATATGGATTGATGTTGAATGGTTTATATCTTGGTAGGAAGGGAACATCTCTCTATGCAGCAGGATACGGTTGTAGTATCCTGAGGTCCTGGCAGGTTTCTCGGGCGTGAAACATGGCCCGGAGCTCCTGGACCTCTCGTCTTGCCTCCCTGGTCTCGTCTACAGCTATAGGAGCCGATATTGTAGGAGGGTTGTCGCCCGGGGTTGAGTTCGAGTCCGCATTGGCCGCGTGACCCAAGCTTGTCTGGCCAGGCGTCCTTTCTTGCAGAGTTGGTAGGGCCATTTTGATCTCGTCCACGGATTTGACCAAGGTATGAAGTATGGCCTCCAGGGTGTCGATGCGTTGGCGATTACTGGGACCATCTTGGTCATTGTTTATCATGAACACCGTCCTCACATGAGGAGAGATGGAAGGAACGGTGGAGGACGTGCCCTCTGAATTATACCCTTGCACCGAGAAATCGTCGGGGTATGTAGGAATGTTCTCCTCTGGTTCGGACTCAGAGGAAGTGCTACCCCCTGCATAGGAGGCTGCCTCGTCTTGGGACCCGTGGACGTCCTCGGGGACGTCTGGGTCTACTACATCTGTGGAGGGAATTGCTTCCTCCGGTGCATCTTCTTGGAACGTCGGATTGTCGTGGACGTTCGGATGGGTGCTACCCCCAGGGATGGGGATGACGAATCTCCAAGTGTTGAAGATTTCATTTTTGAACGGGTGCCTTGATAAACTCCTCCTATGGTGGTTGTGGACGACCGCTTGGATGAGAGCTTCTTGGCCGTACCGGTTGAAACCTTTGGGCTGGCCCCATTCATCTTCTTCCCTACTTTGCTAGTAGGGACCTTCTGAGCAGAGTTGCAGGAGGCGACATGAAGCGCTTCGTCTCCTGAGCTTGGTGGTAGGACCGGTCCTGGATGTTGCAGTCGTTGGAAGACGGACTGCCGGTCCTCTTGGGCTGCCGTCTTGCTGCAGCAGTTAACGATGACTTGAGTGCAGTGATGTCCATGAAGGGACTCTCTGCGCACCAAACTTTCTTCTCTTTCCTTGCGCTTGTGAAGAATAACATCACGCAAGTCACTCATTTTGTGGGCCCAGGAGTTTCGAGCACATGAGTGTGTTGGCGTCCCGCTTGCTCCTTGATATGGGGCTAGTAAGAGTACCTGCCCCGGATCGTTGTTAGGAGATTCTTGATAAATATCCCGTCCATTGGCCACCGGGGGTTGGATACGGACCGTTTTATACAACTTTCCATCAGGGGCCCGCATAATAGTCAGCGGGACTCCCTGATGGTCAGAAGTTGGGACAGCTGACTGAGCTCTACGAGCCCGCACTATCCTGGACTTCTTCCCTCTAGAGCTTGAGAGTGCATAGTAGGAAGATTCCAAGTTGTTTGTCACAGAGTCTGGCGCATCCTGCTGAGAGCCTCTAGAGTCAGGACCGCATGAGAGGCGGTCAAAGACCGACCCTGAGCCGTGCAGGGTTGATGGCTTGCGGCTGAGTTTGGCAGCCGCATAAGTGTTCTCCATGAGGCTGGGAACAGTTTGCATGCGGCTGGAAGTTGTGGGCGCATGGGCCTCATTCATGCGGCTGGTAGTTGTGGCCGCATGATCCTTCCCCATACGGCTAGCTTTTGGGGCCGCATGAGCCTTCTCCATACGGCGGCCCCCCTTTTGTGGCTGCTTCTTGGACCGCATAGAGTCCCTCTTTGCCCCTGCAAGTCCAGCATCGTAGTTTTTTCCTCTGCAGAACTTGGGGACAGCTGAGTCCTCTACGGTCTGAAGTGGGGCCGTATGAGAGCCTTCTCCGCCGTCTTGGGCAGCAGAGAGCATTTCTTCCAGAGCTTGGAAAGAAGCAAATGATTTGGGCCTCCACTCCCTGCGGGCCTTCTACGTGCGGGCTCGCTTCTCGACCGGGCCAGCGCTCCCGTCGGAGAGCATTTCTTCAAATGCCTGCTGGTCGAAGCGGACGACCAGCATCTGTTGCATGGAGCCGAGCTTGGCGGCGTCCGATTGCGTCACCAACTTCTCAGCCGTGGAGAATTTAGTCCCCAGCAGAGTCGCCATCGTGTTTGCCATTAATTATAAAAGAACAGAACAATTTTATGGGAGGACTGGACATTTACTTCACAATACAAACTCGCTCGTACAAAGAGAGCCTAGGAACAAAACCTAGGAAAAGCAATCTAAGTACAATTGTTTAGTTTTTTCTGGGGGTGACGGTAGAGGCTCGGGAGAGTGCTATCAACTCTGCCTTACTCCTTGGACGATCGGACGTCGCTTCGGCTCTGGTGAAGAAATGCTCTTGCTGGATGCTCTTTGTTCTACACCTCTCCCTCTGTGTCTCCGCCGCTCTCTGTCCAGTCTTTTGTAAGGGAATGGCACCTTGCTATTTATAGGACTTTGTGATAAATAGGGTGTGAAGTAATTTCTCCTTGAAAAGTAGGCGGTTAGGGATTTGGTTAAGATTAGCCTTGACCTTGTTTGTTGGAAATCAATCTGGGCTATTATGATGATTGCAACAAATCTGAATTATTTGTTGGACATCGATCCTAGCAATTATGTTGATTGCAATAAATCTGCATTGTGATGATTTGTTGATAGCAGCAAATCCGAGTAGATAAGTCTCGGTCAATCTTCTGCCGCGTGTCCCAACCGCCATTATGCTGAGAGTCGTATGAACGCGGGTGAATAAGTCTTAATCGATCTTCTGCTACGTGTCCCAACTGCCATTATGCTGCGAGCCGCATAGACGGGGCGTCCTGGCAGAGCCGCATGAGTGTGGCCCCAACTACCGAGCCGCATGAAGGTGGCAGCCGCATAAGAGTGACAGCCGCATAAGAGTGAACCCTAACTGAACCGCATAACGGTAGCCCCCACAATCCGAGCCGCATGAGAGTGGCAGCCGCATGTGGGTGGCCTCTAACTGAACCGCATAAGGGTTGTCCCCACAATCCGAGTCGCATGAGGGTGGCAGCCGCATGAGGGTGGCACCCACATAAGGGTGAACCCCCAACTGAACCGCATAAAGATGGTCTGGACGGTCCGCATAGAGAGCTTCTTTGGACTTTGTGGACTGTGTCGGCTGTCTCAGAGATCTTCTCATCTTTTGAGGGGCCTGGCGCGTCTCCTCATTATGTCAGAGCCGTCAGAGCTGTCACTTTATTTCAGAGCATTAAATGGCCAGCTGCAGGAAGTAATTATGGCCAGCTGTCATCGGCCTGTTTTGAGCCGCATGAGGCCACGTGGCTCTTCCTGAGCCGCATAAAGTCCCTGAGACGTATGCGACTCTCTGGATCTTTTCGAGCCGCATAAGATTCTTCGAGCTTTTGAGCTGTATGTTGAGTCTGGGCCGCATATGAATTATTATTCTTTTTCATGCTTCTACACTATCGATCCCTGAAGGATCTCCATCGACTCACGAACCCTATATCGCAGCTTCCACGATCAGATTACCGGTTGGACTGCCAGGAAGCGCTGCAACAGCATTCGCATGCAGTAGCAGTAACAACCGCAACTCACTTATGTACCCCCGCTCACCATCGTTTATCTCCCACCTCGCTTTATAATTTTTCGAACCGCAAGATCACACGCATAGAGGTCCTATACATATCTAAACCCCATCAGGTGGATCTAGCTAAAAAGACATGGATTCTATGTAATTGATGTTGAAATTTCACAGAAAAATTAGTTTTCCTGCAACACAAAAACAAAACAAAATAGAACAAAACAGTCAACCTACCGATATTAGACGACAATTTATAGCCAGAATAATAGGAAATTCAAAAATCTACTTGAATAGTGTAGTAGACTACCTAACCAGAATTGCAACGATGCCTTTAGTTGTAAATGTTTTCATGTATTTAGTTATGAAAACTATTTCAAAAATCAGGAAAAATACGTTTTCAAAATAATAAAAAAAATAGAAAAATCTTTCGATACGCCGTGCGCCCCGACAAACCGGACGACGTGATCGTGAACCGAAAGCATCGAAATAGGCGTATCGATTTTACGGACGTGTGGGATTCCACGAAACTCAATTTCGTTGTGCGTAGCTACGAAATCGAGGCGTATCCGTCGAGAAATCCCGTATCAGTTCTTTTATAAACTAGCCCCTAACTTCGTGTACATTCGTCATCTCAAGACAAAACTTGTGCCAACAGGACCGTAATATTTTTTTGGTCCTGTATGCCAAGTTTGGTTCGATTCTGAGAAGGTCGACTGGAACGCTTTTTTGGCGGGCCCGCGACCCGATCCAACGGGCGAAATTGTGTACGGCCCACCGGAATCCAACTTTAGACATAGGATTGGGTTCGCCTCATCAAATCGGACCCGTAGACATGTAGTTTGATGACTTTAGAGACCGTAGGTATTGGCATACTTTTTGATGCAAAGCGGGTCGACGGACATCATTTTGATCCAAAATTACGATTTTGCCCCTGTGTCCAGAATTGGACTTTTGGACAGGCATCTTTGGACATATCTTTAATACAAAAATGTTCGTGATATTTATTTCAGCATCCGAGGGGGTTTGCGGGATCTGACTTTGCCTTGCTTCTTATTCTAGCGATCTGCGTGACTGGAGTTGACATTTTGCATACTACCTCCAAGCAAGATACCTTGCCATTTGCTGTCTATATACTTTAGCTCATATTACATGCATCTACTTATTTAATTTTTGTTATATAAAATTGCTCTTCTAAATCCTATTTAGATGCCACTACTTTTCAGCTATGTCTTTATTATCTCTTTATTAGTTTATACACATTGAACTTAGATTTAAGAGACCCCCTCTAGTTGTGTTGCATTCATTGGCCATGACACATGTGTTACATGAGTCACGAGTCGCATATAGATCTCGTATTTGCGTGGCTGGCTGGCCACCAATGCGTTAGGACGTTCGTTAGGCTATAACTACTATTAAGATTGCAAAATAGAAGACTAGTAGTTGTTAGAGTTAGAGCATTGGGCGGGGAG
The DNA here is from genome assembly GCA_029216955.1 of Iris pallida. Taxonomy (NCBI): domain Eukaryota; kingdom Viridiplantae; phylum Streptophyta; class Magnoliopsida; order Asparagales; family Iridaceae; genus Iris; species Iris pallida. The sequence continues at coordinate 8,419,095 of JANAVB010041416.1, read as the reverse complement.
AATACAAGTTCCCTATCTATCGTAGACTTGTTCGACACTGAAGAACGATAGGTAAAGTATATACTATAGTCTCGCTCGATACTGAGGAATGGTATATAGTGTTTAGACTCGCTACTGAGTATTGTATTGTATTATTTTATCTTGACTAAACTTGAAGGTTATGCGACTGTGCACTATTCTCGATTGCATTACACCTAGAGTGGTTAGGTGACCTTATCCGACTGGGTATAGGTACTTTTGGTTTGGGTGCTTATACCTGATTGCGGCTTGGAACAGTAACTTGTCCCAGACTAGTTTGCCACACCTTGTCCTTGTTTGGTTGTAGGTGTGGTTCCCTGCTCAAATGATAAGGTACTGAACATTGTTGTGGTTCGGATACTATATTGGTTGCATAGCATAGGAAGATACTTCATCGTGGATTAGAGAGCTATCTCTTGACCTTATTTGATTGGGGGGATGGTACGCTAATTCAAGGTTGGAGTAATGGACCATGTTATGATCCAATTTGACTTATTTATTGAGAAGTTTATATTAAGTTTTATGGCATGATATTATGTATCTTGTTACGTCTCTCTGAGGACCTGGTGATCTCTCTAGGTGTGTGTTCTTATCTTCCACAGGTATTCTTGCCAAGGTTATGATCATCTCTTTTCTATCAAGATGACGTGCTCTTGGATCGTCCTTACTACTTTCACAAAATCCTTTCAATTGCTTTGTATTTCTTTTCTTTTAAAAATAGTTGGTAGTGGATTTGTCTCCGCCCAACTAACTTGTACAAATGACAATTTATATTGATTACAATATCTTTTATTCTTTTATTTTGTGGATGAGATTAGTTAGCCTTGGTTTTACTGTATTTACAGCTTACGTATATTTATTATACGGCTGACATATCTACGTTTCTAGTCCTACGTATTTTGGGACTGGGTTGATACATATTTTTGTGGTGGCACATGCAGGTCGAGTTTGCCGTTTCGGTTACGTTACTGTACCAAACGGGCCTACATATAGGATTAGAATCTAGGTATCTCATCCGCATACTTGACCTCCTTTCTTGATTTTATTTTTCGAACTCCCTTTTGACTACCTTGATTACTTTTCCCACCGTGAATTTTATCTTTCTTTCTTCGTGCTTGATAAAGGTTAGGAAAATGACTTGTAATAAGGTATATATATATGTTATATTGTCTAAATCGCATTATTAGTCGAACTCTTATAAGTTGGGTAGAATGCATCATCACCTATCTCCTCGTTGTCCTTACAACCCTTTCAAAGAGAATATAAGAAGATTACCTAGACTATAGAGCTTAAGGGTCCATACCTCATTCGATTAACCAACGCCTTAGATAAGAAGACAGTGGGATGACTGTATAAGCATGAATGCCGGACAAGACTAAGATTCGTATGGAACTTGAATACTTGTGCCTTCTTTCAATCATAAATTTTGCCTAATATTTTGACTACCTTGACTAGCACGCTATTATAGCCAAGTTATTGCAAGCTTATTCTTATCGAGCTTGTTCAGGACATGTGTTTATTGGGGACGCCCATTAACATATTGTCAACTTCGAATCGGTATATTATGGTCTGATTAACCTTAGTGCACTTGGTTTGCTTTTTCATATAATTATCCCACGTGGATTGAGATATAGATGTCTCTAGGATCTCATCCGCAAGTGCCTTGACAACTCTATTTAAATTATTCAATCGTCTTTGGAAACCTGTACTCGTATTCGATTCCCTCTCCCTTGAATCCTTTTTTTTTGCCTTTACTGATTTCAGAAAAATAAATGCTCGTATTGAGGGAAGATAGACCCAGAACGTTTCCCTTAGTTCGCCATATCACATATGGACATGAAAGCTATATATACACAAACGTTTTCATCTGTTTGAAATTGAAGAACGATCTTCAAACTTGATTCATTTCTACCATATCACATTTCCTATTACGTCGTATAGTATTCTTCCATAATCACATTTGAGGTATGATATCTCGACATGAATCATTCTAACTTCATTAAACCATAGAACGATGTCTTAGTTAACTTCTAGAAAGGAATTTCGAAAGAATATAGATTGTAAAGCCCTCTACATATTAGGATTTACTAGTATTACCAAGTGATTAGGATAAATTGGTTCCCGGTAGAATGATAATCAAGTGCCTATCGACCACCCACTTTCTATTTAGATCATTTGACGCCCTCTACCGTGACATCGATATTCGGAGCATGAGACCAGTTGTTTTCTTCCAACAAATTTTATATGCAAGACCTAGACGAGTCCACCTTCAAGTAGACATATTATGTCCCATCTAAACACGTCCACTTGTACTCTGTTTTTATGATACGACTTTCGGGTCAAAAAGGCCAACTATGACCCTTACCATAGTTTCGATGTACTTCCTGACTGCAATTAGAGATCCAACCTCGATTCAATTCTTTCGAACCAATATATGGTTGTGATATACTTGAAGCCCACTATGCACATGCTACTAGTGTGCCACTCAATGGAGTCCCCATATGCTACATAAACACAAAAGTCATAAAATGAGCATTTTTGGGCTTAAGAAACCTAGTTAACCAACCCGTCTAGCAATAGCCCAACAGCTTGAGTTCGAACCTATTCTAGGTTACCCTAACCTAATAAGAATGGTTCAGATTAATTTTATATATCTTGACCAGCCAATTGATATCTTGACCAGCCAATTAGATTAAAATCCAAGATTCATTCAATAAAAGATTGATGTCTAATTTGGGAATCCATGAAAACCTAGTTAAACCCATCCATGCATATCGCCATATTTGGACTATAAAAATCAAACTTTATGAAATAAATCCCTACACCTATTATGTAGTCCCCATCTCTTGGTCTACTAATCCTCCTTCTATACTTTCCTTAACTGTATCTCTTCGTAGCCTATGTTATGTGATAAATGGAATCCCGTTGTACCAACTCGTTTCGATTATGCTCGACCAAGACTTCTCCTGTTGTCTTGATGAAATATGGTCAAGATATGGGCAATGTTAAATAAGTAATACCTACGCTTCCTTTGGAGTCTGTGACTACGATCAGAAGTACCTCATATTCTCATACATCTTCTTAAAAATTGACCATCTTAGAAATCCTATTACTATGCTTTCCACGATTAACCAATTTTTATAAGTAGGTAGAACCTTGAACTTAGTGTACTTTATCTCTTAGAATGCGATGCCATTCGTAACTGTCCTTCCCTCTGGTTAGAAGTAGTGATACGATCTTCGTATTATATTTTATACCCCTTTGCTCGTGCGGTTAGATAACCGCGGTAAAAATATAACAACCTTGATTCTTCAAGCTCCGTTCTAACACAGAATTGTGTCTTAGTTTTTAATTTCGAGAACAAAATCCCTGAAGTACATAGGCAAACCTCTCTGAGAATTAGCAAATGATTAGGATAGATTGGTTCCAATTGAACTAATAAAGCAGTGGTTCATAACGTCCACTCCTATGCATATTATTTGATACCCTCGACAGTGACTCTAATATTTGAAGCACGACACTAGCCTTTCCCTTATAATAAAGTTCACACTCATGAACTAGACTAGTCCAGCTACACACATGACATACATGTCCCACACAAACACACCTTCTAGTGCTCCATTTCAATTACACCACATGTATGACATATTTTTCTTAGAACTAACCATTGATGTCTATTTTTGTCCCATATGATTTTGCTTGTGCGAATTCGACCCATTCCCTCAAACGAACTGAATACCCATGATCCACGCAAAACACAACACACCTATGATGTAGGCACTCCACCCAACCACGCATATGCCTCCTACACAACACCAAACCAATCCTGCAAATACTAGTCACTGCAACTTAAAAAAATAAACCCGCACACTTACCTAATCTAATTCTATAGCAAGGATTATACACTTAGTATGGACCTCACCCCTTGGGCCATAACTTCTTTATCCCTAAATTCTTCAACGTCACCTCTTAAGTTAGGCGAAGAACGAAATCCTTTTCAACCGCCGTGTTTTAGTTAATTCGGACAAGAGATTCCTACGATCTTGTTGAAAGCATGTCCGATAAGAACGATGTTAATTATAATAATCCTCTTACAGAAGTTATTCACCAGGAAAGTCGTAGAGTTATCTAGGCTCACATAGTATCTATGACCACGGCCAGAAATGTCCAATATTCTCCTACTCAGAAGCCCCGCAACTTCAAATTTCGCGGTTAGCCAATTTCTATAAGTTTGGTAGAGTCTTGAATAAAGAATACCCCATCTTGTAGAATATGATGTCAATTTGGTTTCCTTTTATAACTACCTCCCGCTTTCTGAAACCGAGTTACGATATGATATACTACCTTCCCTTCGTATTTAATCTCGTTGCTCCTTGATATTAGATTTATTTTAATTTCGAGGACAATTTTTATAAGTTGGGTAGGATGTAAACGCCCAAAATTTTTGAGGATTTTATTTTTTATTTAATGTATTTTTACATTATTTTTAGTTTATTGGACTTTTTAATTTTACATTTTGCTAATATTTTGGAAGCAGGTTAAATGCTACATTATATACATACATAATTTTTTTAAAAGTTTATCTTCTAAATAGTTTCAAAAATATTTATATTACTTTGAAAATTTTAGGAAATTTGTACTATATTTATTTTTAATTTTTTTAAGATTTGATTGATTACTAAAGTGCTTTATTTTTAACAAATAATTTTTTTCTAATATTAATAGTAGCAGGTTATTGCTACATTATATGTAGCTAATAGGTTCTACGGTTCAAATTATTACTAAAATGTTTTAGATATATTTTTATGAATTTTATAAATTAATTAGGATGTATTAGTGTATATTTATATATATGTAAATGGAGAAAAAAAAAAGACAAGCTTTTAATCCGTGAACAGTACTTGGCACTGTTCACTCATCAACCCCCCATGAGCCTAGGTTAAACAGAACTGAAGTTCTGTGAAGAAAAAAATGATGGAGATAATTTCGTTTTAATTCAAATCTCGATCAAACATGATCGAATCTCCTCCAGAATAAACCTTACTTTGTTCTCCTCCGATCTAACCTAATCCCAACTCAAAAATCAATATTTATTCGATAGGAATTCGGTTTAGAATCAGTGGGGAAAAAGGTATATATATATATATATATATATATATATTGATAAAACGGAATTTCGTAAGGGATTCGATCCCCGAAGACCTCACATCATCAATTTCTCCAAACTATCGATCCCTGAGGGATCTCCATCGACTCACAAACCCTATATCGCAGCTTCTGCCATCAGACTGCCAACCAGACGGCCAGGAAGCGCTGCAACAGTAGTCACATACAGCAGCACTAACAACCGCAACTTACTCAGGTACCCCCGCTCATCATCGTTTATCTCCTACCTCGCTTTATAATATTTTGAACCGCAAGACCACATGCGTTGACGACCTATACATCTCTAAACCCCATTAGGTGGATCTAGTTAAAAAGACATGGATTCTATGTAGTTGATGTTGAAATTTCATAGAAAAATCAGTTTTCCTGCAACACAAAAATAGAACAAAACAGTCAACCTACCGATATTAGAAGGCGATTTATAGCCAGAATAATAGGAAATTCAAAAATCTACTTGAATAGTGTAGCAGACTACCTAATCAGAATTGCAATGGTGCCTTTAGTTATGAAATTTTTTATGTATTTAGTTCTGTAAACTATTTCAAAAATCAGGAAAAAAACATTCTCAAAACAGTAAACAAATTTAGAAAAATCATCCGATACTCCGTATGCCCCGATAAACTGGCGACGTAGTCGCGAACCGAAAGCATCGAAAGGTGCGTATCTATTTCCCAGATGTGTGGGATTCGACGGAACTCAATTTCGTTGTGCGTGAGTGACAAAATCGAGACGTATTCGTCGAGATACCCTATATCGGTCCTTTTGAAACTAGCCCCTAACTTCGTGCACGTTCGTCATCTCAAGAAAAATCTTGTGTCAAAAGGACCGTATCATTTTTCTGGTCCTGTATGCCAAGTTTGGTCCGATTCTAAAAAGGTCGACCGAATGCTATTTTGGCGGGCCCATGACCCGATACAACGAGTAAAATTATGCACGTCCCTCCAGAATCCAACTTTGGACATAGGGTTGGGTTCATCTCGTCAAATCAGATCCATAGACATGTAGTTTGATGACTTTAGAGACCGTAGATATTGGCACACTTTTTGGTGCAAATCGAGTCCAACGGCGGATATAGTTTTGATCTAAAAGTACGATTTTGTCCCTGTGTGCAGAATTGGACTTTTGGAAAGGCATCTTTAGATTCTAGGTATCTGACTTTGCCTTGTTTCTTATTCTGATGATCTGCGTGACTCGACTTGCTATTTTGCATACTACCTCCAGGCAAGATACCTTGACATTTGCTGTCTATTTACTTTAGCTCATATTACTTGCATCTACTTATCTAAATTTATGTTATATAAAATTGATCTTCTAAATCCTGTTTAGATGCCATTACTTTTCAGCTATGTCTTTGTTATCTCTTTATTAGTTTATACACATTGAACCTAGATTTAAGAGACCCCCTCTAGTTGTGTTGCATTTATTGGCCTTGACACATGTGCTACACGAGTCACGAATCACATATAGATCTCGTACTTGCATGGTCGGTTGGCCATCGATATGTAAGGACGTTCATTAGGCTATAACTACTATTAGGATTGCAAGATAGAAGACTAGTAGTTATTAGAGTTAGAGCATTGGGTCGGGAGAATACAAGTGGACATTGACCTCCTCCCTATCTATCGTAGACTTGCTCGACACTAAGGAACGATAGGTAGACTACATAATATAGACTCGCTCGATACTGAGGAATGGTGTATAGTATTTAGGCTCGCTACTGAGTATTATGTTGTATTATTTTATCTTGACTTGACTTGGAGGTTATGCGACCATGCACTATTCTCGATTGTACTACACCTAGAGTGGTTAGGTGACCTTATCCGACTGGGTATAGGTACTTTTGCTTTAGGTACTTATACCTGATTGTGGCTTAGAAGAGTAATTTGTTGCGAACTAGTTTGCCATACCTTGTCCTTGTTTGGTTGTAGGTGTAGTTTACTGCTCCGATGAGAAGTTAGTGAACCTTGTTGTTGTCTGGATACTTTGGATGCATGGCATGAGAAGATACTTCATCGTGGATTAGGGTGCTATCTCCTATCTTTGTTTGGTTGGGGGGATGGTACGCTAGTTCAAGGGTGGAGTATTGGACCATGTTATGATCCAATTTGACTTATTATTGAGCAGTTTATATTCATTTTTATGCCATGATATTATGTATCTTGTTACATCTCTCTGAGGACCTGGTGATCTCTCCAGGTGTACGTTCTTGTCTTCCGTAGGTATTCTTGCCAAGGTTACGATCATCTCTTTTCTATCAAGATGGCGTGCTCTTGGATCATTCTTGCTACTTTTACCAAATCCTTTCAATTGCTTTGTATTTCTTTCCTTTTAAAAGTAGTTGGTAGTGGATTAATTGTCTCCGCCCAACTAACTTGTACAAATAATGATTTATATTGATTATAATATCTTTTATTCTTAAATTTTGTGGATGAGATTAGTTAGCCTTGGTTTTACTGCATTTACAGCTTACGTATATTTATTATACGGCTCGCATGTCTATGTTCATAGTCTTACGTATTTTGGGACGGGGAGTTATATTTTTTGTTGTGGCCCATGCTGGTCGAGTTTGCCATTTCGGTTACGTTACTGTACCGAACGGGCCTGCATATAGGATTAAAATTAAGGTATCTCATCCACATACTTGTCCTCCTTTTTTGATTTCATTTTTCGAACTCCCTTTTGACTACCTTGATTCCTTTTTCCATCATGAATTTTATCTTTCTTTCTTCGTACTTGATAAAGGTTAGGAAGATAACTCATAATAAGGTACGTATATATTTTATGTTATCCAAATCGCATTATTAGTCGAACTCTTATAAGTTGGGTAGAATGCATCATCACCTATCATCCTCATTATCCTTACGACCCTTTCAAAGAGAATATAAGAAGATTACCTAGACTATAGAGCTTAAGGTCCACACCTCATTAGATTAACCAACGCCTTAGATAAGAAGATAGTAGGACGACTGTATAAGCACGAACGTTGGACAAGACATAGATTCATACGAAACTTGAATTACTTGTGCCTTCTTTCAATCATAAATTTTGCCTATTTATGTCACGATTCGCATCCATTTTTTGGATACGAGACATGTCCAAGTCCAGCCTACGCTGCAGTATCGGCGGTAGTACGCTGTCTAGTCCGTAATAAACAAAATACTCATAAATACTAACTGCTCATTCACCATTGTTTGCCATTGATTGTAAAAGTACAGAACAATTATACAGGAGGACTGAACTTAGACTCACAATACCAACTCGCTCGTACAAAGAAAGCCTAGAGACGAAAACCTAGGTACAACAATCTAAGTACGATTGTTTATTTTTGATTCTGGGGGTGACGGTAGAGGCTCGGGAAAGCTACGGCAGCTCTGCCTTACTCCTTGGACGATCGGACGTAGCCTTGGCTCTGGTGAAGAAATGCTCTCGGGATACGTAGAAAGAATCCTCTGTTCTTCGGGTCTCCAGTGCTTCAGTGGTCCAGGTCCTTTGCAAGAGAATGGCACCTTACTATTTATAGAGGTAGGGGTATGATCATTAGGGTTTGTAATGATTCCTCCCTTGGAAAGTTGACGGCCAATCATCTGGGCCATTAATCTTAATTGCAACGAATCTGGACAATTAATGTGGATTGCACCAAATCCTATGGGCAATTAATGTTGATTGCCATGAATTTTCATAATTTATGATGATAGGCTCGGATCTCCTGCCACGTGTTCGATTCGTCTGATCTGATTTGATTTGGGTAATTATGATGATTGTAACAAATCTGAGTTTGTTATAATTTGCTTGCAGCCATAACTTCGAGGGGGATAAGAATGCCACGTGTCTCAACTGTTGCAAGGACCGCCACATGTCTCAACTGTCGTGAGTGGGATGTTCTGACAGAGCCGAATGAGTACGGTCTCTAAGTGAACCGCATACGGGTGGCCCCCACGATCCTAGCCGCATGAAGGTAGCAGCCACATGAGGATGGCAGCCTCGTGAAGGAGGCAGCCGTATGAAGGTAGCTGCCGCATGAAGGAGGCAGCCGCATGATGGAGACAGCCGTATGAAGGAGGCAGCCGCATGAAGGAGGCAGCCGCATGAAGGTAGCAACCGCACGAAGGAGGCAGCCGCATGAAAGAGGCAGCCGCATGAAAAAGACAGCCGCATGAAGAGGGCAGCCGCATGAAAATGGCAGCCGCACGAAGAGGGCAGCCGCATAGGGGTGCTTGGGACTCGACGGATCCTGCCAGTTATAAAAGATTTTCTTCTTTTCCCAAGGAGCACGCCATCATTATTTTAGCTTTATGTCAGAGCTGTCATTCATTGTGTCAGAGCTGTCATTCATTGCGTCAGAGCTGTCATCAGAGCAATTAATTGGGAGACTGCTTTATGGCCAGCTGTAGAAGCGGATAGCGTATGGCCACGTGTCTTTGCCTGAGCCGCATGGAGCTGTTGGAGAGTTTCGAGCCGTATAAAGTTCTGAAGGATTCCTGAGCCGCATGAGGCTCCTTCTGTTTGGAGCCGCATGGACTTTTCTTGTCCTTTTCCATGTTTCTACAAGACCCCCTTCAAAATTTTCAATTTGAAAAATTGAAATACTTTGAATAAGAAGCATGGCTATATATAAGCTCTTCTAGCCGCATAGGGTATTCTTAGCCGCATGGACTTCTTAGCCGCATAGGACATTCTGGCCGCATGGACTTCTTAGCCGCATGGCCTTCCTAGCCGTATGGGTCATTTCTGGCTGCATAGACTGTCTGGCCACATAGACTCCCTGCTACGTGTGCGTCTCATTAATTACTCTTGATTTGCTTCGGATTTAAAGCCGCCTTTTGGGGCAGGATCCCAAGGGTCGATTTTAAATATTCGGATTTTCCTCGATGACCGAAGAGTCGATTTTGTTTTTATGTAGCACGCAGATTGAAGCATCCGTTTGTTCATGAGCCCCCTTCCTTCTGCCTATAAATAGGAACGTTTTTGGTCAGAGAGACTTCTTTACTTTCTCTCGTCTTCAACTGTTCTTGCCCTAAGTTGCTGTCTTCGTCTTCCTTCTCCGCTCATTAATTAACAATGGCCCCAGGTCTTCTAAAGCCGCGGCGAAGGATAAAGGAGTGGCTTCTTCATCAGCCACGACGCCTGAAGTTCACCCTGACGTTCACCCCATCATTGCTGGTAAGGGTTTGGGAATATCGTATACTTCGAAACCCTAACAAAGACGGCTCTGTTGTATTTTTTATGCACAAGCCATTAATGCGTCTCTCGTCTTCATCGAACTGTTCAAATTGTATGGGCCACATATATGTCCCACGTTCGAGCCGTATGGGATATACCCCATGTCCGAGCTGTATGGGAAATAGCCACATAAATAATTCACAACTGAACCGCATAATGACCCTTCGAACAGGGCCGCATGAGTCTCCCTGAATCGAACCGCATGAAGCCCTCTCAAACAAGACCGCATAAGCTTATCTGGACTAGGCCGCATGAGGCTCTGACCATCTTCTAACTTTGTTTCTTTTTATCTTTGATTCTTACAGCAACCCTTCCGAAGGCTGAGATCATTGTGAAGGAAGAACTGCTGCCTCCTTTCAAACAAGAGTCATCGTTCATTAAAGAGGAGGTAATACCAAAAATGGAGGAACAGAAAGGAGAGCTGGTGCCCATCAAAGTTGCTGTAAAGGAGGAGCCCCAGTCTGACGACGGTAGTATTGGGAGTTCTGACCCTCCTGCTCCGGACGAGGATTTTGCTCAAGTGGATCCTTCATATGAAAAATGGTTGAGGGATTGGTATATGCGCCCCCGTAACTAGAATTCGTAGGCCCTCATAAATGTCTGTCTTTTGTCTTGATATTTCTGTCTGTCTTTAGCTGTAGTTTGTGTTTTGCTTCTTTTGTTTATGTTCTTTTTCTTTTTTTCTATCTTGTAATAGGGACATAGTCCCAGATAATGTAGTACCTTAGATTTTGAATAAATAAGCATGTTTCGACTCATCCTTTATTTCTTGTACTTGTTGTGTTTGTGGCATTTTGTCCCACTGGGGGACTATTTGTGGTCCTGTTACCCTGGGTATACCTCGGTTTTAGGTACAGATAACAAGTTTGAGAGGGATACCTAGAACAACTTTGCGATGAGGGCGTTGTGGAAGTTCTTGGTATTGAAAGAATGCCAGGGAGCAGCTGGGCTCCCAAGACATGATAAGAAAAGAGTGGCATATACTAGAAAACTTAGTACAATATTTGTGGTCGACTGCGTACATTTGTGGTCAACAGTGGACATTGGCGGTCAACAGAGGACATTTGTGGTCATCGGAAGACATTTGTGGACCTATTATCCTTGGCGTACTCCGGTCGTGGGTACAGATAATAAGTCGAGAGATAAACCAACATACTTACTCAGAGGTAATGAAAACATGGCAAATATGAGGGTTTTTTCGATGGAGCCTTCCCACTCAGAGGTAATGAGGACATGGCAGGAGTGGGCTCCATGAAGGGGTACATAGAACAACTCAGAGGTAATGAGGACAGGGAAGTTCTATGTGAAGGGGCGGTTTATTTTTGATGGAAGTGAAACAACTCAGAGGTAGCATCGACATGGTTGTCTTAGGAAATTTTTGGATCTGTTACCCTTTTTGTGCACTGGAAGTGCGGGTAGTGGATCATGAGAAAGGAGCTATTTTTAGGAAGAAAGTTCAGAGGTATGATCATACGTGACTTACTACCCAAAAGATGCAATATAGATTGACCAGGATGGGAGTTAAGCGGTTCCTGCGGGTACATAACTCGACAATCTGGAAGATTTGGAGGCAGAATATGAGTTCAGCGGTACCAGGGGGGTACATAACTCAACAATCTGAGATATTTGGAAGCAGAATGTAAGTTCAGTGGTACGAGAGGGTACATAACTCTACAATCTGGGTTATTTTGAGGATGAATATAGGTGAGTTCAGTAGTACCAAGGGGTACATGACCCGATAATCTAAGATGTTTGGAGGCTGAATGTGAGTTCAGCGGTACCGGAGGGTACATAACTCAACGATCCGAGATATTTGGAGGCAGATTGTGGGTTCAGCGGTACTGGAGGGTACATAACTCAACAGTCTGAGATATTTGTGGTATGTCATTTTAGACATAATACTTCTTTAGAAACTTGCCGTTGATGGGCAACATGAGCAAGTCTCCGTTTTGCTTTGCGAGGCGGTAAGCTCCATTGGAGAATACAGCATCGATGATGAACGGGCCTTCCCACTTTGGCTGAAACTTACCGGAGGTCTTATGAGTTATGACCATCGGCCTCTGAACTGCCAAAACAAGATCGCCTACTTGAAACGTTCTGATTTTGACCTTCTTGTTGAAAGCTCCGGAGATTCGGGCTTGATACAGCTCAATTCATTGTTGAGCTAACAGGCGCCTCTCGTCTAGGGCCTCCAACTCTTGCAGTCGACGATGGTGATTATCTTCTGTCGTCAATCGATAGGTGAGGGCGACACGGAGTGAGGAGATTTGGGTCTCCAAGGGGAGAACTGTCTCACTCCCGTATACCAAGGAGAATGGTGTGTTCTCGGTGGCCGTTCATACTGTAGTACGGTACGCCCATAAGCATTCGCCGAGCTTTTCATTCCAGTCGTGTTTGTTTGATGACATAAACTTTTTGAGAATCTTGATGATTGTTTTATTGAATGCTTCAGCCAGACCATTAGCCGCTGGGTTGTATGGTGTTGAAGCAATATTCTGGATTCGGTGTTTGTTGCAGAACCGATAAAAGGCGTGGCTTGCGAACTGTGGACCATTATCATGGATGATCCTTCGGGGCAGTCTAAAGCCATAAATGATGTGATGCTTGAGGAAGCTGATCACGTTTAAAGTCTTGACTTCTGCGAACGGAACAGCTTTCGCCCATTTGGAGAAGTAATCTGTGATTATGAGTATGAAGCGATGTCCTCTGGACGAAGGTGGAGTGATTGGACCAATGATGTCCATTCCCCATGCTTCGAATGGCCAGGATACCACCGTCGGATGTAGAAACTCTGATAGCTAGTGGATGAAATCTGCGTGGACTTGACAGGCTTTGCATTTTCGTGCATAGTCTATTGCATCTGCAACCATCATGGGCCAATAATAGCCCATTCGTCGAAGGCGATCCTGTAATTTTGGGCCAGGCTGATGGGCCCCACAGATGCCATCATGAACTTCACGTACGGCTTCTTTGGCTTCTGTATTTGACAGACACCGAAGCAGTAGTCCATCGTATGATCGCCGATACAGTATTTTCGTCTCTGTATCGTAGAAGAATCTGAGCGAACATCTTCTGATAGAAGTGGCTTCCTTCGGATTTTTTGGCAGAATGTCGTAGACTATGAAGTCAATGAATGGTTGTCTCCAGTCTAGTGCTTCGTCGACTGCTAGCGCGGAGTAACTCTTAACACATTGAATATTATTTTTGGGACAGACCAACTCACGGCCTATTTTGTCAACCAGATGATGAGCATGATTCGGAACTGCTAAAGAAGCGGCGAGACCTGCTAGGGCATCGGCTTCAATGTTCTGGTGCCTGGAAACATGTTCTATGAAGAACCCTTCCAAGGACGAGATGATGTTAATCGCTATTTGGTGATAGGGGATCATATCTTCACGGCGAACCTCGTATGAACCCCGAATCTGATTGACGATTAGCTGTGAATCGCCATATGCTTCGAGGTATTCTACCTCCAGCTCCATTGCAAGTCGGTGGCCAATGACCAGAGCGTTGTACTCAGCCACATTGTTTGAGCAGGACTCTGTGAGGGAGTAAGCCCGATTGATCACCAACCCTGAGGGAGAAATCAGTACCACTACGACTCCAGCGACGATGTTGCCCTTGGGTCCCGTTCTGGAAGCACTATCGAAGAACATTCGCCATAAGGTATCATGAAAGGCCACATTTGAATTGGCGACCTCATCTGAAATTTTTTCGTCTATTCTGGTTGACTCCGAGTCTGGATGAGCTGCTAAAAAGTCTGCCAGAGCTTGACCTTTAACCGCTTTTTGTGGAACGAAGATCATGTGGTAGGAGGACAGTAATATCGCCCAGGTAGCGAGGCGAGAGCTGAGTGCGCCCGGCTCAGTCATGAGGACCCTGAGGGAGTTGAATCTTGATATGACATGGATGGTTTGTCCCGTGACGTAGTGTCGCATCTTCTGAATGGCGAACACTAGAGCAAGACACTCCTTTTCTACGACAGTGTATCGGTGTTCTGGCTCCATCATCATTTGGCTGAGGTAATATATAGCTTGCTCATGGCCTGTCTCATTGTTTTGTGCTAGTAGAGCACCGAGAGAATGCTCCATAGCTCGCACATAGAGCAGGAATGGTTTTCCAGTAATCGGAGCCACCTGGACTGGAGGGTTCGTCAGGTATTTCTTTATGCTGTCGAATGCACGCTGGCATTCTTCATCCCATACGAAGGAGACGCCTTTCTTCATGAGATGGGTGAATGGCTGACATCGCCCGGAGAGGTTAGAAATGAACCTCCTGATGTAGGCCAGCCTCCCTTGAAGGCCTCGGAGTTCACGAAGAATTCTCGGAGGACCCATCTCCATGATTGCCTTCGTCTTCTCAGGGTCTATGTGGATACCCTGTGAAGTAATGATGAAACCCAAGAACTTCCCGCTGGATACGCCCAAGAAATATTTTGTAGGATTCATCTTCAAATTGTGCACTCGCATCAGGTCGAACACTGTCTTCAGATCCTGCAGATGATCTTCCTTAGAGCGGCTCTTGACGGCGATGCCGTCGACGTAGCATTCCACTGTCTTGCGTAAGTGGTCTATAAAGATGATGCTTATAGCTCTTTGATAGGTAGCGCCAGCATTCTTTAAACAGAAAGGCATGACTGTGTAGCAGTATGTGCCAATTGGTGTTCGGAATGGTGTATGCTTTTCGTCGTCAGGGAACATCTTGATTTGGTTGTACCCCGAGAAATCATCCATGAATGTCATACGCTCGAAGCCGCAGGTGTTGTCAATCATGATGTCTGTGATAGGGAAAGGAAATTCATCTTTGGGACATGCCTCGTTCAGATTATGGAAGTCGATGTAGATTCGAATCTTCCCATTCTTTTTGAAGACTGGTACTATATTAGCTACCCAGTCTGGATGCTGTTCCTCGCGGATAAAGCCGCTAGCTATCATTTTGTTGACCTCAACTTCAATGGCATTCATGATGTCGGGACGGAATCGTCGTTGCTGTTGCTTGACTGGTTTTACGTCCGGCCGAATATTGAGTTTGTCAAGTGCAACCTCTGGGTTCAGTCATGGCATGTCTTCATATCTCCAGGCGAACACGTCGATGTATTCTTTGACGAGTTGCAGTAGCAATTCTCGCTCTTCGTCTATCAGATTCTTGCTAACGAAGATGGGCTTTGGAGAGGACTCATCACCGAGATCAATTTGTACAACCTCATCTTCGGTTGGAGGCTCTCTTTGTTCGAACCGCTTCTTCCTTTGTGCATCTAGCTGTTGTGCCCACGGCTCTAACTCAAGAAGTTCAGAAATGTTTTTATCTTCTTCGTAGGTGTCGGCAAATGCCATATTGACGTACCAGACTTGCCTGAGCATGTCCCCAATGCTGACGTCTGAATCAGAAGTTGGTGATCCGGTTGAGTGCGAATGCCAGTTGCATTCCTCATCTGAGCTTTCAGGGGTCGTTGCAGGTGTAACATAACCTAGCCCACATCTGGTCTTGTTGTAGTAATCCCGTGGTTTCCCAGCCCGGACCGGTAACTGTAAGGGTAGCCGCCGTCCAGTGTCGTAGTTCAAGCCTGGTGTAGTTTCTAGATCATACCCCTATTTTTGCATGAGGTACTTGGATCGGAAACTATATAGATAAAGGGGCAGTCTCCCGGTGTCGGGTTTGAGATCAACTTCTTCTACCCTGAAGGGTTGTGGGTCATTCTTCCGGCCGAAGATGATTGAATGATCCTCTCCCTCGATTATGTGGTAAGCGTCTTCCACTGGAGTAAGCTGGTTTGTGGTATAGACATTTGTCACCTGTGTGTGCAGGTGGGTGCCTATACCGTGTTCAATGGCATACATTATACAAAGCTTATTAAGCTCGAGGTAATTCAAAGATAGCCCTTTATATAGATTGGAAGGATGACTTGGGCAACTTAATCATCAGGGGCTCCACTGGTGGAGCAGAACGTGGAGTCGTTGGCGTACTAGCCACCCCCAGTTTGGTGCTTGGCGCTGGATGGGGGATTGTTGGCTAGCTAGCAGTCCTCGACTTAGCACTCGGCTGCTGATTAATTCTGGAAAGATGGATCATCATCGGCTTGACAAAGGGATTGCGCTCCTCTCTAGGTAGCCTGATTGTCAGTGGCTCTGTCGTGGGCCTTGGCACTTGGCCAGACCTTGGAAGTCGGATTATTATCTGCTCCTCCTATGCAGAGAGGCTGATTGCGCCCTTACGCAGAGTGGCCGTAAGAGGTGCAGTTGTGCCAGGTTTACGGGCTTGGAGGTGGATCGTTAGAGGTCCTTTCGATCTAGTTGCTGCCTCAGTTGGAGCTTGAGTATCTTCTTCGATAAGATACCTTTTCGACTTCTCGTACAAGCATGAGTCAGAGTAGTAAGATTCAACCCCTTTAAAGGGGTCGATGTCAGCAAATTCTGTCTTCACGAAGCCATGCTTATCGACATACTTGAAGCATTGGTGCAGTGTGGAAGGCACGATCATGTAATCGTGTATCCAAGGACGCCCCAGGAGAATATTGTAGAAAGTATCCGCATCTATGACATAACAGGTCACTTCTGATTAAAGATCGCCGATTTGGCATTTCAGACGAATCTTTTCGATCGGATAGCTTCTGCTTGAATTGAAACCGCTAATGGCGGTGCTTATAGGCGTCAGATGCTGCATTGGGATGCGCAGATGGTGTAGCAGGCTCTTTGGGATGATGCTTATGGAAGAACCGGGGTCAATGTGCATCTGATCCACCTTGATATCGCTAATGTACCCAGTATAATACAGAGGGCGATCATGCAGGTTGGTCTTGATAAGCATATCCTGCGGAGTGAAGACAATGTTGGGCATTGCACCCGTGCAAGCGCTGTCTTGAAGATCTGCAGGCGAATTCTCCCCAGTGAGATTGGACTGAGCTAGATATGCGTCAACATTCTGGAGTGCCTCGCTCAATGCGATACGAACGTCTTTGGAGAGTCTCAGGAGCTCGTATAGTGACAATTTGGCCGGTGTGTTGGCCAATTATGCCAAGATGTCAAAGTTGTAAGGCGTTTCTAGCCCCTGAGGCACCTTTTTTTGGAGCAGTTTGTCAAAGCGAGTCTCCTTCGGACTAGGATTGTCGGTCGTCGAAGGCTGAAAAGGTCCTGGGGCATCAGCAGCTATCGGCTGATGATCTTCAGTTGAGTTACTCGGTGGAGGTTGGGTTTGTGCGTCGGATCGGGTAACAACAGCAGTAGCTTCTTCGACCTCTGCCGAGGTTGTGCAGCAAGATTTGACTTTCCCACTCTTCTTCTTGTTGGAAGCGGGTGGTGCAGACTGAGTTTCTTCTGGTACCAGGTCCGGGTGGACCCACATGACCTCCCCTCGTGACGTGGTAAGGGGCACTAGACCAGCAGCCTGGTCTAGGGGAGGTTGAAGGTTAGCGACTTCCATTCTTGTCCTGGGGACGGGCACTACTCCATCTTGAGTCTTTGTCGAAGGAAAGCTGCCAAATTGAACTGACACCATGTTAGCTGCTATGGTCACCTCTTCGAAATCAATGGCCAAAGCCTTAGAATCGATGAGATGCTGGATGTATTACTTCAGTTGGTAGCAGTCTTGTGTAGCATGATGGACATAGCGATGATAGTGGCAGTACTTGGGACCTTCCATCTCTGTAGGACGGGGTTTACGTCTTGGAGGAGGGAGCTGGATTCGACCTCCTTGTATGAGCATGTCCAAGATGGGCTTAACATGACCGTCTTCCAAAAAATAGGTCATCTGAGGCCAGTGCTTCTCTGTCGGCTTTGGTTCAGGCTTCGGAGCTGTGTCGGCCACCATAGCCTGTTTTCCTTTGTTGTCTCGATTATTGGAGGGGTTACCACCATTGTTGCTGTTGGTGTTAGGGCGTTTGCCTTTGTCCTTTCCTTTCGAGAGTTGGCGAGCTTTCTTCAACTTGTCTTCTGTGCTAGTGGCGCTGATAATGAAAGTCTTCCAATCCTTAAACTGACTTTCGCCCATCTAGAGGCTGATTGTGGGAAGTAGTCTCTTTTGGCAAATTTCAATCAAGGAGGAATCGGGGTTACCGGAAGGCAACTTCATCTTGGTTTGACGAAACCGCTCGATATTGTTCCTTGCCAGCTCATTTTCTCCCTGGACAACGTCCATAAGGGTGGACATCGTCACGTCTTGTCCTACTTGGTAGAACCTTTCCAGAAACATGCGTTTGAAGCAGACGAAGGAATGGATGCAGTTGTCTGGCAAGTTGCGGTACCAGTCAAAGGCGACCCCTTCCAATGCTCCAATGAATAGCCGCGTGAGAATGGCGTCGTCATGAGGCAGATAGTTGGTTGTGACTTTGAAGTAGGTGATGTACCTGCTTACGGATGTCTTCCCATCATACAGATTGATGTTGAATAGTTTATATCTTGGTGGGAAGAGCACATCTCTCCATACAATGGGATACGGTTGTCGTATCCTGAGGTATTGGCAGTTTTCTCGGGCGTGGAACATGGCCCGAAGCTCCTGGACCTCTCTTCCTGCCTTCCTGGCCTCGTCTGCAGCAGTGGGAGCCGATGTTGTCGGAGGATTGTCGCCCGAGTTAGGTGCAGCGGAGTTTGAGTCTGCATTGACCGCAGGACCCAAGCTTGTTTGGCCAGACATCCTTCCTTGCAGAGTTGGAAGGGCCGCTTTGATCTCGTCCATAGACTTAACCAAGGCGTGCAATATGGCCTCCAGAGTGTCGATGCATTGGCGATCACTGTAACCGTCTTGGTTGCTGTCTGTCATGAATACCGTCCTCACATGAGGAGAGATGGAAGGGACGGTGGAGGACGCGCCCTCTGAGTCATACCCTTGTACAGAGAAGTCGTCAGTGTATGTGGGAATGTCCTCCTCTGGTTCGGACTCAGAAGGAGTAGTACCCCCAGCTTCAGAGCTTGCCTCGTCTTGAGAGTCGCGGACGTCCTCGGAGACGTCGGAACCTGCTGCATCTGTTAGGGAAATTGTTTCTCCTGGATTATCTTCTTGGAACATAGGGTTGTCGCGGACGTTTGGAGGAGTGCTACCTCCAGCTCTAGCGCCTTCCAGAGATGTGGACGACGATTCTCCAAACGTGGCAGATTTTGTCTTTGAACGAGTACCTTGGAAAGCTCCTCTTGTGGCGGTCGTGGACAACCGTTTAGAAGAGAGTTTCTTGGTTAAGATTTTAGGACTGGAGACGTTTGTTTTCTTTCCTCTCCCGCTACCAGGGATCCTCTGAGCAGAATTGCAGGAGGCGACGAGAAGTGCATCGTCTTCTGTACTTGGGTGTTGCAGTCGTCGAAAGATGGATTGTCGGTCCTCTTATGTGGCCGCCTTACTATAGCAGCATTTGACGATGACTTGAGTGCAGTGATGTCCAGGGAAGGACTCACTGCACACCGAGGCTTCTTCTCTTTCTTTGTGCTTGTGAAGGATCACATCACGCAACTCAGGTGCGTCTCGAGCAACCTTTACACCCGATTTATGGGCCCAAGAAACCCGAGCATCCGAGTGTATTGGCGCCATGTTTGCTCCCTGATTGTTGGAAGACTTTTGGTAACCACTCTGTCCGTTTGCCGCCGGGGGCTGGACTCGAGTGGTTCGATACAACTTTCCATCGGAGGCCCGCATAACAGTGAGTGGAGCGCTCGGATGGTCAGAGATTGGAACAGCTGACTGAGCTTGCCGAGCCTGCGCTGTCCTAGACTTCCTCGCTCTAACACCCGAGGGTGCATAGTAAGAGAAGTCCAAATGGTGCCGCACAGAGTCTGGCGTATTCTCTTGGGAGTATCTCAAGTCAGAACCGCATGAGAGGCGATCAAAGACTGACCGTGAGCCGCATAGAGCAAATGGTATGTGGCTGGAATTGGTGGCCGTGCAGGCTGTCTACATGCGGCTAGCATGTGTGGCCGCAAGACCCTTCTGTATGCGGCTAGGAGCGGTGGCCGCATAAGGAGTCTGCATGCGGCTGGCAGTCGTGGCCGCATGAGCTTCCTTCATGCGGCTGAGAGTTCTGGCCGCATGAGTCTTCTGTATGCGACTGGCTTCTGTAGCTGCATGAGTCTTCATGCGGCTGGCATCCCTATGCGGCTTTTTCTTAAACTGCATAAAGTTCGTCTTTGCCCCTGCAAGTCCAGCATCGTAGTGTTTTTCTCTGCCGGACTTGGGGACAGCAGAGTCCTCTATGGTCTGAAGTGGGGCCGCAAGATAGTCTTTTTTGCCGTCTTGGGCAACAGAGAGTACTCCTTCGAGAGCTTGAAGAGGAGCGTATGATTTGGGCCTCCACTGTCTGCGGGCCTTCTTCGTGCGGGCTCGCCGCTGGACCGGGCCAGCGCTCCCGTCGGAGAGCATTTCTTCAAACGCCTGTTGGTTGAACCGGCCGACCAGCATTTGTTGAGTGGAGCCAAGTTTGGCTGCGTTCGATTGCGTCACCAACTCCTCAGCCGTGGAGAAGTTAGTCCCCAGCAGAGTCGCCATCGTGTTTGCCATTGATTGTAAAAGTACAGAACAATTATACAGGAGGACTGAACTTAGACTCACAATACAAACTCGCTCGTACAAAAAAGCCTAGGGACGAAAACCTAGGTACAACAATCTAAGTACGATTATTTATTTTTGATTCTGGGGCGTGACGGTAGAGGCTCGGGAAAGTGACGACAGCTCAGCCTTACTCTTTGGACGATCGGACGTAGCCTTGGCTCTGGTGAAGAAATGCTCTGGGGATGCGTGGGAAGAATCCTCTGTTCTCCGGGTCTCCAGTGCTCCAGTGGTCCAGGTCCTTTGCAAGGGAATGGCACCTTTCTATTTATAGAGGTAGGGGTGTGATCATTAGGGTTTGCAATGATTCCCCCTTGGAAAGTCGGCGGCCAATCATTTGGGCCATTAATCTTGATTACAACGAATCTGGACAATTAATGTAGACTGTACCAAATCCTATGGGCAATTAATATTGATTGCCATGAATTTTCATAATTTGTGATGATAGGCTCGGATCTCCTGCCACGTGTTCGATTTGTCTGATCTGATTTGATTTGGATAATTATGATGATTGTAACAAATCTGAGTTTGTTATGATTTGCTAGCAGCCATAACTCCGAGGGGGATAAGAACGTCACGTGTCTCAACTGTTGTGAGGACCGCCACGTGTCTCAGCTGTCGTGAGTGGGATGTTCTGACAGAGCCGAATGAGTGCGGTCTCTAAGTAAACCGCATATGGGTGGCCCCCACGATCCTAGCCGCATGAAAATAGCAGCCGCATGAGGGTGGCAGCCTCGTGAAGGAGGCAGCCGCATGAAGGTGGCAGCCACATGAAGGAGGCAGCCGCATGAAAGAGACAGCCGTATGAAGGTAGCAACCGCATGAAGGAGGCAGCCGTATGAAGGAGACAGCCGCATGAAAGAGGCAGCCGCAGGAAGAGGACAGCCGCATGAAGATGGCAGCCGCACGAAGAGGGCAGCCGCATAGGGGTGCTTGGGACTCGACGGATCCTGCCAGTTATAAAAGATTTTCTTCTTTTCCCAAGGAGCACGCCATCATTATTTCAGCTTTATGTCAGAGCTGTCATTCATTGTGTTAGAGCTGTCATTCTTTGCGTCAGAGCTGTTATCAGAGCAATTAATTGGGAGGCTGCTTTATGGCCAGCTGTAAAAGCGGACAGTGTATGGCCACGTGTCTTTGCCTGAGCCGCATGGAGCTGTTGGGGAGTTCCGAGTCGCATAAAGTTCTGAAAGATTCCTGAGCCGCATGACGCTCCATCTGTTTGGAGCCGCATGGGCTTTTCTTGTTCTTTTCCATGCTTCTACAAAAATAACTAAATTAACTTTATAAAATTTAGAAGTTTTACATTTGAAGAAGAATGTAAGCTTTTACAATTATAGAAAACTACCACACATCTAACTAGTCTTCTATGTTTTGGCCTTCGAGTCTCTATCTCTCCCTCGTATGGTCCATAGCGTAAGAGTAGGCACGTCAACTTTATCTATAACAACGATCCTATCAGTAAAGAAGCAGAGTACAACTATATTGTATTTAATGTTGTTAGTCCAAAATAAGTTAAAACAGCGAGAAACAATACAAAGAGTATATAAAGAACTAACAAAAGATGAACCAGCAGGATCTGAACTAGCAAGATATGAACTAGCAGAATATAACTAGCAAGGTATGAACTAACAAGATATGAACTAGCACTAGCAAGATATGAACTGGAAAAAGGAAAATTAAGAACAACTATATGTGTGTGAAATACCTTTCAATACGTGAACGGCTGGGCTAATATGACACATCATACAATGGCTATCCATAATAGTGGGGTACGGCTAACTCATACGTGGGTATATGACGTAGCTATCCACAATCAAAATATTTGGGTTTGTTCACGTACTTACCAAGTATTTTCCCTCCTGACTCTCTAACAGTCAATAACGGTTAATGATACACTAAGAAGGATACAATAACTACGGTATCACCATCGTGTCTCAACGAAATATCAAGCAATGTCTCAACGGAATATCAAACAAGAAAACGATAGAGAAAACGTTATAATAAACTAAAACATAAATGCAATATTGTACTTACCTGAATCCTTGCACAAACCGTAGTCATAATTCGAGGATGCGAGGAACGCCGATCTAGAAGCTATCGACCCATATCGTACATCGTACCACGAACCGTGCACGAAAACCACAAGTCAATTCTAAGATTCTAATTCTAAATTCATGGAGTAAGTGGCTAATGGGTTAACTAATCTATTAATAGTTAATTCTGCAATAAATTACTTAAAAACCTAATTTAACCTAATAATAATCTGAATATAATCTAAACATGCAAGTTTGGTCATCAAAAGTCATGTTTTTAATTTTGGAAACGATGGCACACAAATCGAGGCATGCCATTGACTATCTAGTCAAACATTATGAACTCGAGATTTGAAAAGTGCAACTTGGTAGATTTCAGTGCCACGAGTGCGCTGAAATCAACCGTGCCGCAAAATTATGTTTTGGTCAAAAGATATCGCCGTTATGGCTAATCATGACCAAAACGGTGATTTATCGATCAATTCTGAGTTCAACAGAATAACTAAAATACTAGATGAATGAATTAATTTCTGAGAAAAATATATGTTGTAGAGCTCTGTGTTAGCTTTCCTAAACTATATCCATAAATGGGGATAGTGCGCATCTATCTCTCCCTCGTATGGTCCATAGCACAAGAGTAGGCACGTCAACTTCACCTATAACAACGATCCAGTCAGGAAAGGAGCAGAGTACAACCATATTGCATTTAATGTTGTTAGTCCAAAATAAGTTAAAACAACGAGAAATAATACAAAGAGTATATAAAGAACTAACCAAAGATGAACTAGCAGGATCTGAACTAGCAAGATATGAATTAGCAGAGTGTAACTAGCAAGGTATGAACTAACAAGATATGAACTAGCACTAGCAAGATATGAACTGGATAAAGGAAAATTAGGAACAACTATATGTGTGTGAAATATCTTTCAATACGTGAACGGATGGGCTAATATGGTACATAATACGATGGCTATTCACAATAATAGGGTACGGCTAACTCATACGTGGGTGTATGAACTCATACGTGGGTGTATGACTTAGCTATCCACAATCAAAATATTTATGTTTGTTCACGTACCTACCAAGTATTTTTCCTTCCGACTCTCTAACAATCAATAATGGTCAATGATACACTAAGAAGGATACAATAACTACAGTATCACCATCGTGTCTCAACGAAATATCAAGCAATGTCTCAACGGGATATAAAACAAAAAAACGATAAAGAAAACGTTATAATGAACTAAAACATAAATGTAATACTATACTTGCCTAAATCCTTGCACAAACCATAGTCACAAGTCGAGGATGCGAGTACCGCCGATCTAGAAGCTATCGACCCATATTGTACATCGTACCACGAACCGTGCACGAAAACCACATGTCAATTCTAAGATTCTAATTCTAAATTCATGGAATAAATGGCTAATAGGTTAACTAATTTAATAATAGTTAATTCTACAATAAATTAATTAAAAACCTAATTTAGCCTAATAATAATCTGAATATAATCTAAATATGCAAGTTTGGTCATCAAAAGTCTTGTTTCCAATTTTGGAAACTATGGCACGTAAATCGAGGCGTGTCGTTGACTATCTAGTCAAAAATCATGAACTCGAGATTTGAAAAGTGCAACATTGTAGATTTCAGTGCCACGAGTGTGCTGAAATCAACCGTGCCACAAAATCATGTTTTGGTCAAAAGATATCGCCGTTATGGCTAATCGTGACCAAAACGGTAATTTACCGATCAATTCTGAGTTCAACAGAATAACTAAAATACTAGATGGATGAATTAATTTCTGAGAAAAATATATGTCGTAGAGCTCTGTGTTAGCTTTCCTAAACTTCAAACGCTTCATGATTTCGATTCCCGGTCCTCTCGAAATCTCGAAAATACCAAAACGTATCAAGTTTCGTACAACCGATACTCTACGAATTCTCCATAAATTTAGTAAGAAAGAATACGAAAATAAATTATATATTCAGAATGTTTACCTCAATACGAATCCACCAAAAGAAATGTTGCGCAAATCCGAGATCTGGGCTGTCCGCAATCGCCTCGAAAATTCGGGGGGTCTCCTTAGAATCAAACACCTCAAAGTCGGCCAGGAAAACTAGGGTTGCCGAAGTCTGAGATATTATATATATATACACAGTGGCGGGTACAGTCAGCACCCGCTGACTGGTAGGCGAGCCCTACTGTCACCGCTGTACGGCTGACATGTAGGCTTGCAGCGCTGACTGTGTATGACTGTGTAATTAATTAACCAGAAATTAGTTTTTAAAGCAATTTTAATTACAGAAACTCATAATAAATATTAAAAATGGCCAAAAAAATATAAAAATTTTCAAAAAATATAAAATAACATATTGAACCCATAAAAATATTTGGGGTTAACATTTGCTCATATGCTAGCACAATAAATTCTAGAGGTCCTAGAAAATAGGTTTTCTAATATTAAAATTATCAAAATAATTCCAGAAAATTGTAAAAATTATAGAAAATATATTTAACCTGCTAAATATAATTAAAAATACTTTACCTCAAATTATCCCCAAATGGCCTCATAATAAATAATGGAAGCCTTTAAAATATATAAAACTAAATAAAATAAATATCTAAAAATTATCTAAAAATATCTAAAAATTGTAGTAAGCTATAAAATAGCTAAACAATGCTTACTAAGGTCCAAAGGACCATAATATGATTATAGCTCCCTTATGAGCTTAGATACGACTCCTAATGACCATAAAAGTAAATCATAATCAAATAAAAATAAAAAAAATAAAAAATCGGGAAGTTGGCTTACAACTTATATTTTGACTACGTTGACTAACGTCGCTATTATAGCCTAGTTTTTGCAAGCTTATTCTTATTGAGCTCGTTCAGGACATGTGTTTATTGGGGCACACCCGTTAACATATTGTCTACTTAGAATCAGTGTATTATGGTCTGATCAACCTTAGTGCACTTGGTTCCTTTTTTATATGATTATCCTATGTGTATTTTGACTACCTTCAACTTTAATACCCTCTTGATTGGCAACCCTAGAGTTTCAATCACTAGTACCAGAAAGCCAAAGCAAGTTTAACTCATCATCAGATAGTCAACGAAATAAAGTAGCCGCTGTAGTGCTCGATCTCCACCATCACACTTTCACAAAAATTTTGTACTTAGATCTCCTGTTTAGGAATCGATTGTACTCTTTTTACTTATATCTCTTGTTTAGGAATCGATTGTACTCTTTTTATGTTTAATATACAAAAAGTTCTTATAACCTTTTATCATGGCAAACAAGATGGCGACTCTGCTAGGGACTTTCTTTTCCTCCAATGAGATGGTGGTGATGCAATCTGACAACAACTTGCTGGGATCTTCTCAGAAGACATTAGTCGTGCGTTTCGACCAACAAGCTTTTGAAGATCTCCTTCCTGAGGAGAAGTCGAGTACTTTGAAGCGGTGCGTAAAACCGAAGAACACTCGACACACCTAGGAGCCGAAGGCGGCTGCGACGAGCAGCACAACAGAGGGTACTGCGCTCCAGAACTACCATACCGACGAAGCCTCGAAGAAGATTTTGGCTGTTGCGGACATGTCGTCTCACTCAGTTTCCACTTCTAAAAAATGCAGCGAGGAGTACGACTCCTCTATGGCAGGCCTGACGAAGGCACAACGCCAGAAGCAGCGTACAATGACCCACCTACGGAGGGAGAAAATTACACAGTCGAGGTTCTGCCTTTGACAGAATAGCCTACCCATTGGGTAAGGCTATGTTTGATTCTGAACGTTACGCACCTTCTAAGGATAACCCAAAAAATCCAAAGTAGCACGTGCCTTACACGGCCAAAGTGCTATACCAACCACTCTGTTGGACTCTGAATACTATGCACCTTCTAGGGGTAGTAGGAAAAAATCCAAGGCAGCACTCACTTTACACGATCAAAGTGCTATGCCGATAGCAGACCAAAGGCCTACGTTGCCAGTCACGCGCATGGCCATTGGAAAGTTGTACAAAACCGGTCTGAGTGCTTCTATGTCTCGACCGGTAAAACCCTGCTGTCACTCGAGCGCTCATATGCATGATTCAAGCCAGGGGTACCTACCATCAGTAAGACTCATGTGAACAGTGTTCCTCTAAACATGGAAGGAGTCTACCTCGTCTGCAACACTCCGATCTGGACCTGAGTGTACTTCTCGTACAGGAACTCAAAGGAGGGAAGCTATCTCCGTATCCTCACTCCTGCACGCATGAAAGGAGTGTAGGGTTGGAGACTCCAACAACTCTCCGCAAGCGTAAAGCGAGGGAGGGATCTGCGTCGCAGTGCATGTCTATATCAAGGCACAACTGCACCTAGATCACTATCAACTGCTGCTATTGCTAAACAGCCGCATCGCCACCAAAGAGGCGGTCCATCTTCTAAAGACTACAACCGGTGGCATCTGACGGAGAGAAGAATGAACTTCGTGTTGCTTCATGCAACGCGATACATGGTTCTTCGTCTCTCAAGAAGCTTCCCAAGAACCCTGCCGTCTTCGCTAACCAGCCAAAGAATCGGCCTGAGGGTAGCAAGACGACAGTGCCAAGTACAGGTATTTTCCAAGGCACGCGTGCCAGATCTGGATCCTTGTCGCAGGAAGATGATGCTATAGCTGGGGGTAGCTAACCCCCTACCGTTCATGACAATCCAACTTTCCAATCCGATGAGGGGCTGTACGACACAGATACCTCTGCAGGCGCAGGTAGCCAAAAAGCTGGGGGTAGCATTTACAACGAGTCAGAAGATGATTGCAACCTGCCAGTTTACCCTCAAGACGACGAGACTCAGCCCTCTAAACTGGAGAGCGAAAGATCCGCTGTCCCTTCTACCCACCACACATGGTGTCGTGTTTATGGCCGAACGTGACAACAATACGAAAAGCAGTGAAGGCTATAGTCAGCAGAAACGTATAGAGGTTCTCGGGGAGAGCCTAAACATGTTAAACATTACTGTGAAGTCCTTAGCTTCTGTTGTCCTAGGGATCAATGTGAGATTGACCCCTACTTTCTCCACTCCTTCTCCTGATCCAGCGGCTGACGGTGGGCCCAATGTGCTTCCTATCGCGAGCCAAGCTGTGCCAGTATCATCTACTCCATCGACAACCGGGCCTACAACGTCGAATGAAATGTAGCAGGCCATAAAAGATTTGTACGCTCGCTATGACACCAAAAAAAGTGAGCAACACTCCAAAAGATGGGGATTCGGCAGCCATATCAGGCCGAATGGGATAATGTGATCTATCCTCCCAAATATAATCCGTAAACACTCACGTCGTTCGATGTGAAGGAGTCTCCCCGCTGATACTTGAGGTACTTTGCCTGAGTAATGGGACATCTACCAAATGACGATGCGCTCCTTACCAACATATTCGTAGGAGCCCTGCACGGGGTGGCCTACGAATGGTTTTGCAGCCTTCCGGACAACTGCATTTCATCCTTCGAAGACTTGAAGAACATATTTCTCAATCGATTCTATGAAGGAGGAATAGACATGACGATGTCGACTCTCATAGATATCGTTCAGAAGGTGAAAGAGCCGGTACACGCATACATTGAGTGCTTCCGCCAGGCCGCTTTGAGGTTACCTCCTGGTATACCTGAGCCCATGCATATGGACTCCTGCTGCAAGAACATGCTTCCTGCAATCAAGTTGTGGCACAGTGCTCCATGCATAGAGTGGACACCTTTCATCACAGAGGCGGATGTAGCTCAAAGAAAAGCGTATGATGCACAATTGCTGGGACTAAACTTCTTCTCTCTCAAAAATAAAGGGAAGCGCTCATCCGACAACAAAGGCGTTAAAGGGAGGCAATCCATGACCGTCAACATCTCCAAAGGTTTGGCATCAGCAAACCCGAAGCTGACCGAAGCACAAAGGACGAAAGAGACCTACTCTTTCAATGACAAAGATAAACAAGAACTCTTCGATATGTTGGCAAAGAGTGGCAAACTTCAGCTCCCACCTCCTAAGCGTCCCGATGAAGTAGAAAGGGTAGACAATCCAAAATACAGTCACTACTACCAGTATGTCCACCATTCGACGCGTGATTGTTACGTGTTGAAGAGACAAATCCAGCGCCTCATCGACGCTATAGTCATCTCACTCAATTATGAGATAAAGACTGTTACCGCCAACATGGTCACTCTCTAATTCAGAAGTTTTCTGAGAACAGAGGCCGACGATGGAAGTAGTCAATCTTCTACCGGCCCGCGACAACGCCCAAGGCCTTATCCTATTTACGACGTCGCGAGGCGAAGTAATATGGATCCACCCTGATCTCACACCTGACATGATGGTGTCTGCAACACGCTCTGTCAAGGAAAAGAAGGTCAAGACATATCATATGGTTTTTACATCGATAGATAACACTCTGGTTACGACTCATTTGGCTCACCAACGAAAAAAACCAAGCTCTAAAGGAGGAAACACCTCTGTTCGTTGCGGCCAATGCTCATGACACATCGAAAGCAGGCCCATCTCAAGCGCCTGCTAAAGATAAAGAGAAGCAGAAGGAGGTTCGTTTTGACAAGCCTCTGAAAAAAGACTCGGGAGTAGGGCCAATCAAGCCCTACAATTTTGATATATTGGCGCAGCTGGCCAATACTTCGGCTCGACTATCACTCTTCGAGCTACTCCGTCTCTCCAAAGAGACTCGAGACGCCCTCAGTGATCGCTTTATAGAACGCTGACTCCTTCCTCACTCAGGTGCAACTGCCCAAGAAAAACCCTACTGAATGTCCATATTGTCACAGTATGGTCGAGGTGATCCCTAACACCACATTTTCACTCAGCATGACATGCTAATAAAGAACAACCAGCACAACCGCCCCCTATACAATACAGGGTACATTGGTGCCATTAAGGTTGATCGCATCCACATCGACCATGGATCTTCTCTTAGCACCATCCCTCGAAGTTTACTCCAAGCTTTAAGGATCCCGATGCATTGGCTGACCGCGTCAAACACTACAATCATCGACTTCAATACTGGAAAGAATGAACCCCTGGGCAAGATTCGCCTGAAATGCCAAATAGGTGATCTCCAGACTGACGTAACTTGCTATGTTATTGACGCAGACATAAACTACAACATGCTATTGGGACGACAATGGATTCATGAATACATGATCGTGCCCTCCACTCTCCATCAGTGCCTGAAGTATATGGCCAGCAACGGGACAATCAAGACCGAGTTCGCAGACATCGATCCCTTCGGAGGACTCGAAGCATACTATACATATGCTAATATATACAAATCAGTCCCATTGGACGACGACGCCAATGACGTCGACGATATTTCTGTGCGGCTACCGCTGAATAACCGTTGAAGGTTCAATTAAAGGGGAAACCTCCCAAGACATCGGCTGCCCTCGTCATCAAGCTCCGAGGCAAAGCTCCGGCTCGATTGTCCTCAACCATGTCGGAGGCTAGGCAGGAGCCCATGCAAATAAGACTTCCCCGGAAGACTCCAAAGCTAACTCTGAGGTCGCACGAACCTTCGGCTACAGCCCCCTTGATAGTCAAACTGAAGGTGAAATGTCCTCCACCTTCTCCCGCAACAGCCCTGGTGCTCACGGATGAAGAGTTGGAAGACTACGTATGCGCCAATACTGAGGTGCACTCTTTAGATGAGGTATTTCTTAGACAACGCTCTGTATATGCTGCAAACACAAGTGATAACATCCAACCTCGCAAGCCAAGTTGTCCGTTCCCGAGGTGCCTACTTTTTGGTTCCAGCAAGGAAGAAGGAGGAGGAACCCATCATCTTCGGCCGATTGGAGCATCCGCAGCGACTAGCTCCGGCAGAACCAGAATCCGATAACGGTAAGATGCAACTCTACCGTTGCACTACTCAAGCTAATAACCTTATCAAGAAAATGGGTTTCGACTTGAATAGTGACAGAGGACTAAACTATGGCAAAGGCCGACGTCTTCCCTTACGACTTCGTGCCTCGAAGAGAAAGTCCCAAAATTACTACCAATGCATTCGCCGGTGGCTAGGTTATGCTACACCCACAACAACGTCGGAGAGCTCTGAACCGGAGGTCCAGATGCATTCAAATTCCTCTGACTCCTCAACCTGGGACTGATACCAGTATCGGCAAAGCCTTTAAAAAAGATACCATCTGTCAATATTGTCTCCACAGGTCCTCCAGTCGAGGAGGAAGACCAAATGCTTGAAAACTTCGAAGATGAACCTTGGGCTCAACACCTCGGATCCCAATGGAATGGTCTCCACAGGTCCCTCGTAAATTGTCATGTACCGTCTCAACATCCTACCCGATGCTAAGCCTGTGAAACAGCAATAGCGACGTTTCTGCCCCAACATCATATATGCTATCGATGAAGAAGTCGACAAACTCTTAGAGATTGACTTCATTCACGAAGAATATCAGCCAGATTGGGTTGCCAACATTGTCCCAGTCACTAAGAAGAACTGGAAAATTCAGTTCTACATAGACTTCAGGGATCTCAACTCGGCCTGCCCAAAAGATGAGTTTTCCCTCCCGATCATCGACGTGATGATCGACAACACTTGTGGCTTCGAACGTGTGTCCTTTATGGATGGTTTCTCAGGATACAACCAAATCAAAATGTTTCGTGAAGACGAGAAGCATACTTTATTTTGGACTCCAAAAAGGATATACTGTTACATAGTGATGCCCTTCTGGTTGGAGAATGCAGAAGAAAAATACCAGCGAGCAATGAGCACCATATTCCGCAAGCACCTCCGAAAGACGGTAGAATGTTATGTTGATGGCTTCATCGTTAAAAGCAATAAGAAATCCAGTCACTTGGACGACTTGAGAACAGTGTTCGACTTAATGTTAACACATCAATTGATGATGAACCCAACCAAGTCATTTCTGTGAGTCTTCGGTGGCAAATTCTTGGGCTTTTTCATCACAGCCAAGGATATTCATATTGACCCTGAGAATACTAAGGCGATCTTGGACAATGCTCCTCCGAAAAATCTCTGTGAGCTCCGAGGCCTGCAAGGGCGCTTGGCATATATCAGAAAATTTATAGCAAATCTCTCCGGTAGATGTCAACCTTTCACCAAACTGATGTAGAAAGGGATTTCTTTTATTTAGACAGAAGAATGCCACCGCACGCTCGACGACATCAAGAAGTACCTTACTAGTCCTCCAGTACTAGTAGCACCAGTCGTGGGAAGACCCTTTCTTCTATACGTCCGAGCTATGGACTATTCTTTCCGTGCTTTGCTAGCCCAGAGAAGCAATGAAGGCCACGAACAGGCAATCTACTACCTTAGTAGGACCACGATTGGAGCCGAGCATCGTTATAATCCGGTAGAGAAGGGGTGTCTTGCTCTGCTTTTTACCATCCAGAAGATGTGCCATTATGTGGCCGGACAAACGATCCATGTCATCTCCCGGGTCAATCCCCTCAGGGTCCTCATGACCAAGCTAGGGGCCTTAAACTCACGGTTAGCCACATGGACGATACTTTTGACTTATGACATAGTATTCTTTCCACAAAAGGTAGTCAAGGGCCAAGCATTAGTCGACTTCTTGGTGGCACATCCTGTGCCAGAGATATCAAGGCTCTACGAAGACATTCCTGATGAAGTCTTAGAGTCCAACGCCATCTCAAATAACTCGGTTTAGTGAATGTTCTTTAATGGCACTTCAATAACAGGTCCCAAAGGCGAGATCATTATAGGGGTCATAGTGGTTCTCATCACTCCCGATGTCTTGGTCATCCACCGTGCATATTCTCTTATGCAGTCATGCACCAATAATGTCGCTGAGTATAACGCTCTCATCATCGGACTCCAGCTCGCTAACAGCTGGAGGTTGACTGCATCGAAGCATATGGCGACTCGAAACTGATTATCAACCAGGTTCGAGAATAATACGAAGTTTGACATGAAGATCTGGTTCCATAACACCAGGCAGCAATCGATATCATCTCTATCTTCACAGGGTTCTTTATAGAACATGTACCTCGATTATAGAACTTGGAGGCCGACGTGCTAGCTGGCCTCGCTGCTTCTCTAGCAGCTCCTGTTGGAACCTAATATACCGTCACGGTAATGAAACGAGAGCTGGTTAGCCCAAAGAACAATCTACATACGTGTCTGAGTTACTCAGTACGAATGGATGCTAATGTTGACATTTGGGACTGGCAATTCCTATTAATAGACTATACAGTCTACGGGATCTTACCTGAAGACCTGAAGGAAGCTACTTCTGTCAAGATACGCTCTCTCCGATTCTTTTACGACACAGCTACTAAGATGATGTACCATCGCTCATACGACAGGCTTCTCTTATGATGTTTATCCAAGACAGAAGTACAAAAAGTACTCCGGAAGGCACACGATAGCACCTGTGGAGACTATCAGCCTGGTCCCAAGTTGCAGGACCGACTGCGTCTCATAGGCTACTACTGGCACACTATGATGGCAGGTGCCATTGATTACGTAAAGAAATGTCATGTTTGTCAGTTGCATGCTGACTTCATCCACCGATCTTCGGAGTTCCTACACCCCACGTCGGTCGTCTGGCCATTTGAAGCATGGGGAATGGATATCATCAAACCGATCAGTCCACCATCCTCCAGACGACACCGGTTCATACTCACCATCTTCGACTACATTTCTAAGTAGGCGGAAGCAGTACCTCTAGCTGAGATAAAAACTTCGAACAAGATCAGCTTTGTCAAACAACACGTCATGTACCACTTTTGAATGCCCAGAAGGATTATCCATGACAATGGTCCACAATTCATGAGCCAAGCATTCCATCGGTTCTGTGATAATAATCGAATACAGAATGTGGCGTCAATGACTTACAATCCTGCAAAAAATGGGCTAGCTGAAGTATTCAAAAAGACTATCGTCAAATTACTCCAGAAAGTCATTTCTTTTAATAAGCGCGACTGGAATGATAAGCATGGTGAATGTCTGTGGGCTTACCGCACAACCATTCGAACACCTATAGGCAACACACAATTCTCTCTTGTCTATGGAAGCGATGCAGTGCTTCCCCTGGAGATCCAGATTCTGTCTTTACGGGTAGCCATCACCAACCAGCTGACCGACGAAGATAATCAACGTCTGCAACGATAAGAGTTAGACGCGTTGGATAAAAAAAGTCTGCTAGCTCAACAACCAATCTAGTTTTACCAAGCTCAGATTTTCGGGACCTTCAACAAAAAGGTCCCGTAAAGAACATTCCAAGTTGTCGACCTCGTCTTATTAGTTCGAAGACCGATGGTGATGACTCACAAGATGGCTAGGAAGTTCAAAACCAAATGGAAAGGACCGTTCGTCATAGAGACGGTCTACTCCAATGGTGCCTACCGACAGGCCAAACCAAATGACGACTTACTAATTATGCCAATCAATGGCAAGTTCTTAAAGAAGTATTATGTTTGAGGTTCAAACCAGCATAGGCGTCTACACCCCCTTGGGCGTTCCAGAATTCTTTTAAAAGAATTCATCCCTCCTATAATCACCCCCAGTAGATAAGACATCTCACGTCCATACTACCTCTAAATTACTTTTTTACACCCTAAAATGTAGTTCGCATATACCACGTCCATATTACCTGTCACGACCTGCACCCGCTTTTCGGATACGAGGCGTGTCCAAGCCCAGCCTACGTCGCAGTGTCGGCGGTAGAACGCTGTCTAATATACATAAGTCACAGAGTCTATAGAACTAACATGGCAGACTAGATCTCATCCACATAATAGTAAAAGATACAAATTAAGATCAATGAACTAGATAATAATATAAAATGAACTGAATTGTTTCCAAGCTATCAAGAATCCAAGCCTCGTCCGGTGGACACAAATCCTCTACAAATAGACGGAATAAAGTAAAAAAAAAGGAATAAATAATTGACTACAAACTGCTAATCAAGAACAACCTCAGTTGCAAGGGCGCCGTTGTCCAACGCTGGCTCAAACTTGATCGTGTGCACCTGGCTCAACCTTAGCTAAACCTTAAGAGATCATCAGGTCCTCAGAGGACTAGCAAGATACATAAAACAAGCCTACTAATATGACAGTAAATAACATGTATGGAGGATAAGAACGGTACAAGAGAGGTATCTAAAGCACGACAAGTAATATGGAAATATAATACTAGACTTGGCTATTCATCAAACGATTAACCCCTATAGCTTGTAGTACAATACAAGATACTCCCAATCTATAATAGGTTTCGACTGTAGTATAATGTAAGATACTCCCAGTTAAGATTAGCCAAATCTAGTATCGATTTTCTCACCTAAAGGAATACAAGATCGAGTAGACACCTATAAACAGTAGTACAATGCGAGATACTCCCAATCTATATTATGTCACAAATCAAGTCAATCAATCAATATCAATATCGAAGAATCTACTATAGGTCGTAGCACAATGTAAGATACTCCCTATCTATAGTACGTCTCAACTGTAGTACAATGCAAGATACTTCCAGTTAAGATTAGTCAAGTCTAGAACAAGGTGTAGAACTGGCAACTCTATCACAAGATATGATAACATAAAGAAGATTAATAGACAAGAAATATCGAATATCCTATACGTGCACATAATCTAGAACAAGTAAGACAATCAAAGACACCAATCACAATATGGAAATCATGTGACAATATGAAAAGAAGACAATAGAGAGAGAAAAATAATGTAAATACTGTATGTGTTCGACAAAGTATACTTGCCTGCGGTCCTGAGCTGTTAGCACGGGCCAAATGTTGAGTAAAAAGTCCAATGAACCTGTTTATAAATTAATAGAATCAATTTACAATTTAGAGAGTACAAATGAGCCTATCTTTTGGTGATTAAGACTCTAGGTCAATTCTATATCAAATATCAACTCAAGGTTGACTTTCAGTCAAATTATTCAACCTTGGTCAACCTTGGTCATTCTATGTCAAGTTTACCTATATCAAATCAGTACCTACCTAACTAACCAAACTTAGCTAACCTTAGCCTACATTACCATGTATGTATGAATATAGGATATGCCTACTTAAAACCTTAACCCAAATAGAAGGCCACATACCTATCCTAGGTAATACCCTACTTAGTGGATAGGTAACCCATTACCTTATCCTAATTTGGGAATTCTATTTAACTAGAGTAGGTAAGTCATCACCTTAGGCTAATAGGTAAACCTTCACCTAGATTAGTACAGGTAAAACCCTTAGCCAACACCTCCACATGGCTTGGCACTGTCCAAGAGCCAAGTAGCTTGCTGCCGAGTGCAGCAAGCTCTACACATGAGGCTTAACAATGCCTCAAGCCACTATTCTCTGGCCAAAGGCCTGGGCAATGGCCAGCTACTGAACATTGGACAGTAGGCATGGGAAATTCCATGCTACCATTGCAGCAATGCCAGCCCCGTACATCCCTGCTTACTGATCTTATACTAACATTCTAGCCTCTAATCCTAAATGTTCTTACTCACCCCATGGTACTCTAACTTACCAATACACCCAATAGCCTTCACATACCTGTGTGTTCACCCTCATCACTAACACAAAGACCCCTCTCAAAACACACACTCTCAAACTAGTGTGTTACCAAACACACACAACACTCACTCACAATCTCGAACACACAGGCTAATAGCCAATTGGCCCATAGCCAAAAGCATGCACTGCAGTGCATGAATGTAATGCTTCCCCCAATAGAGGTCCAACAGGACCTGCATCCACTACTTGTACGCCCAGTACAAAGGCCAACATGGCTTAAGGCCAGAGCCACACTGCCGTGTCTAGCTGAACACTCATAATCTCTAATACATGACTGATACATGGCTCAGAAACAAAACCAAAGTAAACAAAACCTCACGCTCCACAAATACAAACAAATCCACGATATTATACATATGAATCTCAACTGATCTAATCAATAATCCATTGATACTAACCAATATTCTAACCAATCCTACTGATACAACATGATACTAATACCACTCATCCTCACTTGGATACCACTCTCCTACCACTCACTATTACAAGACAGGGAACTCCAAAAACTAGAACACTCAAGACTAGAATTACTCACTCACTCATAGCATGACACCACACACTAAAACACTCAAGACTGATACATAAAGATATGTATCCTAAATTAGAAAATCTCCCACTGATACTCCATATATAATTTGATACAGCCCTGCAACCTGACATTTTCATCTCCACTCTACAAGTTGGTCTCTCAATACCTGTCCTGTTCTTAGAAGCTGCAACCTATGGTTTATGTTGTTAAATCAGTCCATAGACTATTATGCTATGCCATTAAGGTTCTGCTGTATCCATTGCCTTAATAGCTTAAGTTTTGATTTCCCTTCCTACTTGCAATGTGCTACTGCAGCATTGACTCCCTCCCTGGAATCCATTTATGGAGTGTATTGCTTTGTATTTCCTGAATGGGAACACATGCACAAGATAAATGGGGACTGATGTTAAATAATATAGTCCAAGTGGACTGATACTAAGAATGAGAAATGGGAATTGAACTTCATGTTAATTCGGGACTGGACTAACTATGATAAATAAACTGATACCAAAACAGGGCAAGTCTTTCCTGGTATACTGACTCCAGGTAAACTTGATGTCAGACACAGAACCCAAACTTAACACCCCTAACCGTCCTTTGATCTTCAAGCCTACCTCTATAATATAAGTCCCTACCCTTTCTGACAGGTGGTACTGCTTGGGCAGTACTCTGATGTATGTGTTGTCCCCATACCAATACACATATGGGATTTAGACATGGCAGGGTGTCCTCTTGTAGAGGAACTCGAGATCCTATCCTATTGCTCACAAGCAAGCCTGTGCTACACTTGGTACACCTATATGTACATAAGTATTCTTGCCTGGGTAGGGGTCTGTGGCTTGCCATCTTGGTCTATGTGCCTATATACAGCATGTACCACATGTACTCCTACCACTGGACTCCTATACCTCCTCCTAGTAGAACTGGTATACATCCAGTATAACTGGTATACACCCTGCACAACTGTAAACCAATACCAATACAAGTGGTATACATCCTGGTATACATCCTGTACAACTGATATATATCATGGTACTGGCACATTCAGAGGGCCAATTGATGTATTAGATGCAACCAGTGCATTAATTGCATAAACTGAAATATCATGCACACTAGTACACCTTGGTGTCATTTCTCTTAATTGATATTGCCTAACCCCTTCTTTTTATTCTGATACTCTTCCTATAGCTTTCTTATGGCCCAACCTCACTAGACCAATTTGATACAATAGAAGAAGGCTAACACAACAGTTTTCCATGTATACAAGGAAACTTCTATTTGTACATAGCCCAAAATCTGCAGGTGCAAGACTGCCCTACCTAAGTGTAGAGTACAGACATGGGTTATTGCCTTTGATGGCCAAAGTTTATTGTTACCTGTTGTCTCATCAATTCTTGATATACCTATGACCTAATATGGGTACTCTTATAGCAATAGTCCTACCATCTAGTATTGGGCCTATACAGGTTGTCTTCAATGGCATTTGCTGCCCTCTGTTTTACCTGAACTGCCTATAGGCTGACACCCCATGGGGATATGGGGTCCCTTGTCCCAATGTTTTGGGTACAAACAATTACCGAGTCTCTCAAGGGTCCATGGTATATCCATGGTGCCAACTCATGTGTTGGTAATGCCAGTGTTCCTATTGTTTTTGAACCTATGGGACAGGACATAATTTTGAACACTTAAGTCATGCACTGTAAAAATAGGAGTAGATCGTGTACCTTTCTTGGGATGCTTGTCGTGCTTAAATCACTCCTCGACCTCTTTTTAATAGGAAGCAAACAGGAACTCCTAGGGTTTGTAGATGGAAAAGGTACGGCTGTTTCTACAGGTATATATATATATATCGTGAATGATCCATGGGAGGAGATAGGGCAATCAATTTAATTTCAGATTTGGAATTGTCTCTATAGTTGTTTGAGTATATCTCCTATTCCAATATGGTGGTTGAAATACAGGGTGGTCGTCGAGTTTGAACAGGGAAAACTTTGAATTTTCGGAAAAGCAATAAGGCCCCTGGAGACAAATCATTTTGCATAACATCTTACATATATATATATATATATATATATATATATATATATATATATATATATATATATATATATATATACTTCCCTATAATAAGCCTATATGTATAAGGTTTATTGATTGAAAGTGTCTACAAAATCCTAAAATCACTATTTGGGTCACATAATTAATAATGAAAAAATAATTACTTTTAAAATTCAGGACTTGGGTTTACATCCTTACCACCTTATAAATAATTTTGTCCTCAAAATTTAAAGTGCTAAGATATATCAGAATGAATAGTCTAAAATGTTACTACACACATAAACCAATATCTAATATAAAATTACCAATAGTACTACTACTATAAACTTATTAGGGATCACCGTCAACTCCTCCTTGTAGTACTGGCGCATCCTCCGTGATCATGGCAAAAGCTTGCTCTTCTGGTGCTACAGGTCGACACCTTGGGCAATCTCGCTACTGATGCTGATCTGAACCACAGTTTAAATATTGGCCTAGTCTCCAGCGCAGTCGCTCTCACCGTGTCCCTTCTTTTTGCAATGCTGACATGTTGGAAGCTCTCAATTCGGGGTATCTCTTGGCTGTTGATGATGCTGCTATGCTGGAAAATTCTCGGCCTCTCTTCTGCTTGTGCTTCAGCTCCTTCTCTACGTCCTGTACAACCTTCAAGATTATTTTGTATGTGGTGGCCTGGCTGGTGTAGATGGCGAAACGAATCTCATAAGATAGCCCTTTTCTTAACTTCTTGGCTTTGGCTACGGGGGTCAAGGCATCTACGAAGCGACTGAGGCAGAAGAACTCGGTGGAGTACTCGTCGATGGAGAGGTGGCCCTGTTCCAAGCTCTCGAACTCGTTCTCCAACTCTTCGCGGGCTGCTTCAGGATATGACTTCATCTTAAACAGCTCCTTGAATTCTTCCCAAGTCACATCTGGCACGGTAAATCGAGGCTCATCTCTATACCACGTGCAGGCGATGTCGTAAAGCTGCATGCTAGCTGACTCGATCTTCAGGTCTTCAGGAACTCGAGTCATCCAAAGAATTTGATCCACATTCTCTAACCACTCGTCCGCTTAGAGAATACCTTTCGTCCCCTTAAATTCCTTGGACCTAAGGTTCATGAAATTCTTGAAAGTTCTAAGGCGCGGTCGTGGAGCATCCCTAGTCTGGAAAGCCTCTCTCAAGGTGTCACAAAAGGTGTTGGCCTGCTCCGTCTAGGAAGTGATGAGCTGCTGGAAGATTCTGAGGAGAGCAACGTTGTCCAATACAGGTGGCAGAGGCTGTAACGCCCCAGTCCCAAAATACGTAGGACTAGGAACGTAAATATGCCAGCTGTATTCATATGAAGTACAAAGCCACGTATGGATACATAAGCTATAAAATGCAGTAGAACCATAACTAATCTCATCCACACAAAAATAAATGAATAAAAGATGTCATATAATGAGAATAAATTGTCTTGATACAATATGTTGGGCGAAGACAAATCTACTACCAACAAGTAAAGGAAAAATACATAAGAAAACAAATGGATTTGGCGAGTGAAGCGAAGACAATCAAAGTGTAATCATCCTCAAAGAATGGAGATGATCATGGCCACAGCTAGAACGCCTGCGAAAGACAAGAGCACACACCTGGCGAGATAACCAGGTCCTCAGAGGGATGTAACAAGACACATAATATCATGCCATATAAACTGAATAAATATTTCTCAAATAAATAAGTTAATTGAATTATAACATGATCCAATACACACCTATTAAACGGGCGTACCATCCCCCCAACCAAACAAGGACATGAGATGGTAAACTAACTCACGGTGACGTATATTTTCTTGCTATGAATCCAATATAGTATCCGGACTCCAACAAGGTTCAATACCTTCTCATCGAAGTAGTAAGCCACACCTATAACCAAACAAGGACAAGGTGTGACGAACTAATCTACGACAAGTTATTGTTCCAAGCCACGGTCAGATATAAGTACTACCTAAACCAAGAGTACTCATACCTAACGGATAAGTATGCCTAACCAATTCTAAGTGAATGCAGTTTTAAGAACAGTTCATGGTCGCATGACTACCGGGTCAAGTCAAGAAAATACCAATACAGTACCTCAGTAGCGAGTCACAACACCATATACTATTCCTCAGTATCGAGCGAGTCTATAGCATATAGTCGACCTATCGTTCCTCAGTAGCGAGAGAGTCTACGATAGATAGGGTGGTAGTCAACTTCCAATCATGTTCTTCTCGTCCAATGCCAACTCATAACTGCCAAGTCTTCTAGCATACAATTCTATTAGAAGTTTTTTCCTAATGCACGGCTTATACGTACTGGTGGCCAGCCAATCATGCATGTCCGAGTCCTATATGTGACTCACAACAACGTGGTATAAATATGTCAAGGCCTATGAATGCAACACACAAGGTGGTCCCTTAAATCTAGGTTTAATGTGTAAGAAAATAATACGTAGCAGAAAATATAAATGAACAGCAAGTTCTAACAGGTTATGCCATGTATCACAGTTTATTTTACATAAAAAATAATGAATAATACATGAAATATGAGCTAAAATAAATAAACAACAAATGGCAAGTTGTCTTGCCTGGTAGGACGCCTGGTGTACTGCAATGATCAATGTGGCACGAACTGCAACTTCGGTGCAACAACTATGCAAAGTGACCTCTGATAGTGGCACGAACAGTTCCATTGGATCCAGAAGGGTCAAATTAGTTAGGTTCAACATAAGGTAGGCTTGAATTGGCGAGGGAATAGAAGGGATGGGACTGGTCTCGGACAGAAGGATAATTAAAGGAATTCGATAAATAATATATATGATTTTAGAAAATACATCTACAATATTTGGTAACTAGATTTTATTAGTAAAATAAACTTTTAGGAATAATACATTGAGAAATCAAAATCATTTTGGGCTGAACTCTAAGTTGTAAAGGTAGAATTTTTCGTAGAAATCTATTAGTTAAAAAATTATTTTTCAAATAAATATATAACAAAATCTAGGAAAATATTTTTAGGTCAAACCTCCAAATTTGAAGTTACATATGTAGCTCTATCCTTTTTAAAAATAATAATAGATATTCTAAAAAATGATAACTTAATAAATAATAATAAAAATAATAATTAACTAATATCCACAACAGTAACATTCATAACTAAATACTAATAATAAAAATAATAATGATAATAATAATAATAACAATGTCCACATACTGCTTTACTAGTAGTAGCCATTAAAATAATTATAATAATAATAACAAATATGATAATAATAATGATGGTAATACTATTGATAATTAATGATGTACATATACCTACAAGAAAGAAAATAATAGAAATATAATAATAATGGTGATAATAATAACAAAATATTAAGTATGATGTTAGCAATAACAATACAATATAACAAAATAAAAAATAGTAATAATATTCAATAGTAATAATATTAACAATCCTAATAATAATAATATATATAAATATATTAATTAACATTAAAAAGTGAAAAAAAAACAAAACACACAAAATAAAACTTAGATGTAGCACGCTTCTCTTTTCGGGAGAAGTACAATACACCAGTAGTAAAGATAAAAAAGAAAAAGAAAAAGTATACCAGTCACATAAAGAGAGAGGAGGAGTGCAGAGAGAGAGAGAAATCGAATGAGCGGAAAGACGGCGGGAAAAGGAACGGGTGGTGGAGAGTAGTGAGGAAGGGGGTTTCGAAGGGCGGCTCGCTGCGTGGTGGTCGGAGGCGGCGGAGAACGGAGAAAGGGGGTTCTCGAGGCGGTGCGGCGGCGGGATCGGGTTCTCGAGGGCGGAGGACGACGCCCGGAGCTAATGGGGGTGCGGTGGTGTTGGCCGTGGCGGACACGGGGGGACATGGGGCTCGGGCACGACGGAGATACGCCGTGGCGGTGCTCGCCGGTCGCGCACATCAGACGACGGAGGACACGGTGGTGGGGCTTACTCGAGCGACGGTCAGGGGTTTCGGTCGGGCTTGACAGGTCGTCAAGCGCTCGAAGGCGCAGGATCGGGTCGGGCGGCACTAAACCTAGGTCTGCGAAGGTCGGCACACGCAGAGCTGACCGCGGTGGAGGTGAGCTCGAGATCGGGGATGGTGGATGGGAGCGGCTCTCCTCGGAAGAGGCACACGGAACTGGCGGCAACTCGTCGCATGGTGGAACGCACCCCGGAGGTGGCAGAGGGTTCAGCACTGGCGCTCATACCGGGGTGTGGAGGCACAGCGGTGGCTCACCGCGGGGAGCAGTCATCGACAGGCAAGTAATTTATTCGACGCTTGTTTTTGGTGGTGGTAATGCTGGTGGGTATTTTGGGTTATCGGTCGGCGGGGCCATGGCGGTAGTGCGTGTGTGGTGGTGGTTGAAAGGGGCAGGAGAAGAAGGATGGTGATGGTGGCCACAGTGGTCATGGTCTAGGATTGGTCGGAGGGTGGTGGTTGTGGCAGTCTGTGTTGAATGCAGCGGGGTGGCGGTAATGATGATGATGGTGGCGTGCCGAAGTTGGCAGGAGTGAGTCGAGGGGGCAGCCAGAGGCGGTGGTTGGGATAGATCGGGGCTAGGGATAGGATTAGGAATTCGATTGTGTCGGGATATGTCCGACACGGAGTGGTTGAAATTGTATATGTAAAAATATGGAATAAGAATTTGGATGGACACAGACACGATGCACGTATATTTGTAGAGAAATTTATGGATGTGAGGAATTTATGGAGGAGTACCTGCCTATTTATAGGATGTGGGAATTTCCAGTTGGATAAGGACTGAGATTTTTAAAACCCAAATAGATAATTTTCTACTAATCAATTCAAATCAATAAAATCCAAATCTAAATACAAATTCCATTTAAATCTAATTAAATTCCTTCTTTTAGTTTAAAATTAAATAACATAAATCATATTTCAATTATAGATATTAATTTAACTATTTAAATATATCCATAAAATCAAATCAAGATTTAAATTGCCACAATAATTTTAAAAATATGTTTTTCAAAAATACTAATATTAATAATTTTGAAAATTACACTATTTTTTTAAAAATAATCTAATAAATAATTATGATATATGTATGCACAAATAAGTTTTTCGAATATTTTTGCGTTTCTAGTATACAATAAAAATATTATTTATTATTAAAAATTGTTAGAAAGAAAAGGCTTAAAATACAACTTAGAAATTTGGTATGATGGCAAAATAATTATTATATATATCACTTGGAAAATAGAAAATATTTTCTAAAAATATGCACGCTTGCACATATTCGTACTCGTCGAGCAATAACGAAATATAAAATCTTGCGCGTGACATACGATACGTTATTGAGGCGTACAAATACAAGAAAATTAATCGGTACCAAATTTATATAAAATAAAAAAATTAGTAAAAA
The DNA here is from genome assembly GCA_029216955.1 of Iris pallida. Classification (NCBI taxonomy): domain Eukaryota; kingdom Viridiplantae; phylum Streptophyta; class Magnoliopsida; order Asparagales; family Iridaceae; genus Iris; species Iris pallida. Next base: position 8,374,590 of record JANAVB010041416.1, on the reverse strand, counting down.
TTTAGGGGTTTTACATCCTACCCAACTTAAAAGAATTTCGTCCTCGAAATTAAGAATTAGTAGGGGTGAGAAGGCACAAAGGGGTAGCGATGAGGAAAAATTAATTCACAACGTTCAACCAAAAGATGCATTAGGAAATCGTGATTTCAATAATGGCAAGGATAATCATGGGCTAACGCAAGAAGGAAAATGAGTAAGGGTTAAAGTTAAAACAAGATAACAGGCAATAAAGAATATTATGGTAACAAGTGAAAACAAATTAAAGTTATGGCTTGAGAGTAGGTCGAGGGCACGATTAAGAGAACGAATTAGATTCACTCTTAAATTAAGCGATTAGAAGGTCATGATAGGTTCGAGAAAAGGACGAGTAGTTTAGGATGAAGATATAGCAACATCGAGTGATAATGGCTATAATCGATAGGAAGGCTAGAGGAAGTTCTAGTACAACGCCTTCGTTTTTCTAAAATAGGTGAAGGCGAAAACAATAGAGAGTTCAAAAGACGATATTATCGAATACGAAAACGTGGTTCAAAGATGACCGAAAATTTCAAAAGAATTGTCAAGGCATTCGTGGATGGGATTCTAAAGGCCAAGTTTAATTATGTTCCATCCACGTTGAATAATAGACAAAAGCGAACCAAAGTGCACTAGGTTGATCGGACCATCATGCACCGGTTCTGAGTAGACAATACGTTAGTGGATGTATCCAATAACCTATGTCATGAACAAGCTTGATAAAGAATTGAGCTTGCAAAAACTAGGCTACATTAGCATCATTAGTCTAGATAGCAAAAATATAGGCACGATGGTAGATGAAATAAGAACAAATATGAATATTCTAAGAGTCATAAGAATCTAAGTCTTATTTATTCCTATACTATTATTCTACGGTTTTATTGACCAAGGCTTGGTTGACCAAATGGGTTAAATTCCTCTAGTCTCTATGGTCTAGATAATACTATTTGTATTCCCTTAATGGTCAAGGGTGTGTCAGGTCGTGGGGTATTCTACCCAACTTAAAGAATTAAGTTAAGGGTGTTTGGGACATCTAACTAGTAGGGTCAATCTCTAGCTAGCACGAAGGAAAGATAAGAATAATGATAGGAGGAATCAAGCAAGATGCAATCGATGAGTCAAACGGTAGTTCGAATATAGAATCGAGGAAAGAGGTCAAGTATGTGGATGAGATCCTAAACTTCTAATCCTATTCGCAGGCTTGCTTGGTACGGTAAAGTAACCAAACAATTTATCTTGACCTGCATGAGCCACCACAAAAATATGTAATACCCCAGTCCCAAAATACGTAGGACTAGGAACGTAGACATGCCAGTTGTATTCATGCGAAGTACATAGGCCTCGTATGGATACATAAGCTGTAAAATGCAGTAGAACCATAACTAATCTCATCCACATAAAAATAAATGAATAAAAGATGTCATATAATGAGAATGAATTGTCTTGATACAATATGTTCGGCGAAGACAAATCTACTACCAACAAGTAAAGAAAAAATACATAAGAAAAGAAATGGATTTGGCGAACGAAGCGAAGACGATCAAAGTGTAATCATCCTCGAAGAATGGAGATGATCATGGCTACATCTAGAACACCTGCGAAAGACAAGAGCACACACCTGATGAGATAACCAGGTCCTCAGAGGGACGTTACAAGACACATAATATTATGCCATATAAACTGAATAAATATTGCTCAAATAAATAAGTTAATTGAATTATAACATGGTCCAATACACACCTATTGAACTAGCGTACCATCCCCCCAACCAAACAAGGACAGGTGATGGTAAACCAACTCACGGTGACGTATCTTTCCATGCTATGAATCCAATATAGTATTCGGACCCTAACAAGGTTCAATACCTTCTCATCGAAGTAGTAAGCCACATCTACAACCAAACAAGGACAAGGTGTGACGAACTAATCCGTGACAAGTTATTGTTCCAAGCCACGGTCAGATATAAGTACCCAAACTAAGAGTACTCATACCTAACGGATAAGGGCGCCCAACCAATTCTAAGTGAAAGCAGTTTTAAGAACAGTTCATGGTCGCATGACTACCGGGTCAAGTCAAAAAAATACCAATACTGTACCTCAATAGCGAGTCACAACACCATATACTATTTCTCAGTATCGAGCGAGTCTATAGTATATAGTCTACCTATCGTTCCTCAGTAGCGAGCGAGTCTACGATAGATAGGGTGGTAGTTAACTTTCAATCATGTCCTCCCTGCCCAATGCCAACTCATAACTTGTAAGTCTTTTAGCATGCAATTCTATTAGCAGTTATTTCCTAACGCACGGCTTATACGTATTGGTGGCCAGCCAATCACGTATTTCTGAGTCCTATATGTGACTCATAACAACGTGGTATAAATGTGTCAAAGCCTATGAATGCGACACACAAGGTGGTCCCTTAAATCTAGGTTTAATGTGTAAAAAAATAATATATAGCAGGAAATATAAATGAACAACAAGTTCTAACAGGTTATGCCATGTATCACAGTATATTTCGTATAAAGAAAATAATAAATAATACATAAAATATGAGCTAAAATAAATAAACAGCAAATGGCAATGTGTCTTGCCTGGTAGGACGCCTGGTGTACTGCAATGATCAATGTGGCACAAACTGCAACTTCGGTACAACAACTATGCAAAGTGACCTCTGATGGTGGCACGGACAGTTCCATTGGATCCAGAAGGGTCAAATTAGTTAGGTTCGACATAAGGTAGGCTTGAATTGGCGAGGGAATATGAGGGATGGGATTGGTCTCGGACAGAATGATAATTAAAGGAATTCGATAAATAATATATATAATTTTAGAAAATATATCTACAATATTTGGAAACTAGATTTTATTAGTAAAATAAACTTTTAGGAATAATACATTAAGAAATCGAAATCATTTTGGGCTAAACTCTAAGTTGTAAAAGTAGAATTTTTCGTAGAAATCTATTTGCAAAAAAATTATTTTTCAAATAAATATATAACAAAATCTAGGAAAATATTTTTAGGTCAAACCTCCAAATTTGAAGTTACATATGTAGCTCTATCCTTTTTAAAAATAATAATAGATATTCTAAAAAAATGATAACTTAATAAATAATAATAAAAATAATAATAATTAACTAATTTCTATAACCCTAATATTCCTAACTAAATACTAATAATAAAATTAATAATGATAATAATAATAATAATAATAACAATGTCCACATACTGCTTTACTAGTAGTAGCCATTAAAATAATAATAATAATAATAATAATAATAATAACAAATATGATAATAATAATGATGGTAATACTATTGATAATTAATGATGTACATATACCTACAAGAAAGAAAATAATAGAAATAATAATAATGATGATAATAATAACAAAATATTAAGTTGATGTTAGCAATAATAATACAATATAACAAAATAAAAAAATAGTAATAATATTCGATAGTAATAATATTAATAATCCTAATAATAATAATATATATAAATATATTAGTTAACATTAAAAATTGAAAAAAAAACACACAAAATAAAACTTAGATGTAGCACACTTCTCTCTTCGAGAGAAGTACAATACACCAGTAGTAAATATAAAAAAGAAAAAGAAAAAGTATACCAGTCACATAAAGAGAGAGGAGGAGCGCAGAGAGAGAGAAATCGAGTGAGCGGAGAGGCGGCGGGGAAAGGAACGGGAGGTGGAGAGTAGTGAGGAAGGGGTTTCGAAGGGCGGCTCGCCGTGCGGCGGTCGGAGGCGGCGGAGAACAGAGAAAGGGGGTTCTCGAGGCGGTCCGACGGCGGGATCGGGTTCTCGAGGGCGGAGGACGACGCCCGGAGCTGACGGGGGTGCGGTGGTGCTGGCCGTGGCGGACGCGGGAGACATGGGACTCGGGCACGACGGAGATGCGCCGTGGCGGTGCTCGTCGGCCGCGCGCATCAGACGACGGAGGACACGTCGGTGGGGCTTACTCGAGCGGCCGTCAGGGGTTTCGGTCGGGCTTGACAGGTCGTCAAGCGCTCGACGGCGCAGTATCGGGTAGGGCGGTACTAAAACTAGGTCTGCGACGGTCGACACACGCGAAGCTGACCGCGGTGGAGGCGAGTTCGAGATCGAGGATGGAGGATGGGAGCGGATCTCCTCGGAAGAGGCGCACAGAATTGGCGGCAACTCGTCGCATGGTGGATCGCACCCCAGAGGTGACAGAGGGTTCGGCACTTGTGCTCATACCGGGGTGTGGAGGCACAGCGGTGGCTCACCGCGGGGAGCAGTCGTCGACCGGCAAGTAATTTATTCGACGCTTGATTTTGGTGGTGGTAATGCTGGTGAGTATTTTGGGTTATCGGTCGGCGGGGACATGGTGGTGGTGCGTGTGTGGTGGTGGTCGAAAGGGGCAGGACGAGGAGGATGGTGATGGCGGCCACGGTGGTCATGGTCTGGGATTGGTCGGAGGGTGGTGTTGTGGCAGTCGGTGTTGATGGCTGCGGGGTGGCGGTGGTGATGATGGTGGTGGCGTGTCGAAGTTGGCAGGGGTACGCCGAGGGGGCAGCCAGAGGCGGTGGTCGGGATAGATCGGGGCTAAGGATAGGGTTAGGAATTCGATTGTGTCGGGGTGTGTCCGACCCGGAGTGGTTGAAATTGTATATGTAAAAATATGAAACAAGAATTTTGATGGACACAGACACGATGCACGTATATTTCTGGAGAAATTTGTAGATGTGAGAAATTTATGGAGGAGTACCTGCCTATTTATAGGATGTGGGAATTCCCAGTTGGATAAGGATTGAGATTTTTAAAACCCAAATAGATAATTTGCTACTAATCAATTCAAAATCAATCAAATCCAAATTTGAATACAAATTCCATTTAAATCCATTTAAATTCCTTCTTTTAATTTAAAATTAAATAAGATAAATCATATTTCAATTATAGATATTAATTTAACGATTTAAATATATCCATAAAATCAAATTAAGATTTAAATTGCCACAATAATTTCAAAAATATGTTTTCCAAAAAACTAATAATAATAATTTCAAAAATTATACTATTTATTTAAAAATAAGCTAATAAATAATTATGATATATGTATGCACAAATAAATTTTTCGAATATTTTTGCTTTTCTAGTATACAATAAAAATATTATTTATTATTAAAAACTGTTAGAAAGAAAAGGCTTAAAATACAACTTAGAAATTTGGTATGATGGCAAAATAATTATTATATATATCACTTGGAAAATAGAAAATGTTTTCTAAAAATATGCACGCTCGCACATATTCGTACTCGTCGAGCAATAACGAAAAATAAAATCTTGCGCTTGACGTACGATACGTTATTGAGGCGTACAAATACAAGAAAATTAATCGGTACCAAATTTATGTAAAATAAAAAAAAATTAGTAGAAACTTAGGGGTTTTACAGAGGCAGAACAGGTGTTGGATACATCATAGGAGTTGGATACATCGCCGGTGTTGGGTGCATGGGAAATGATGGATACATCGCTGGTACCTGGTGCATGGCGGGTACTGGATGTAGAACTTGTGCTGGTGGTGGAGTCTGCGGAGGAAACTACGGGGTAGATGGAATGTCGTCTCTACAAAATTTCGAGAATTACGGCTGTGGCGGATTGCTCATCTGAGTAAGTTGGCCTCCCTGCGTCGGTGGGGTGTTCAGGAAAGCGTTGTCCCTGTCTTGAGAATCCATTCACTGCAACAAAAGAAAATATTAGACGATATGAAGATTTCAAACAGGATGCAAGTCAAGGATTCAATGAAAATCAAGAATAGAGATCAATAGTGAGTCAAGACACGTGGATGAGATCCTAAGAGTCTAGTCCTATTTGCAGGCTCACGTCGGTATAGTGACATAACCGAAGTGATTAAAGTTGGACCTGCATGGGCCACCAAAAAAACTTGTCACGACCCGCACCCGCTTTTCGGATACGAGGCGTATCCAAGCCCAGCCAACGCCGCAGTGTCGGCGGCAGAACGTTGTCTAATATACATAAGTCACAGAGTCTATAGAACTAACATGGCAGACTAGATCTCATCCACAGAATAGTAAAAGATACAAATTAAGATCAATGAACTGGATAATAATATAAAATGAACTGAATTGTTTCTAAGCTATCAAGAATCCAAGTCTCGTCCGGTGGACACAAATCCACTACAAATAGACAGAATAAAGTAAAAACATAGAATAAATAACTGAGTACAAACTGCTAATCAAGAACAACCTCAGCTGTAAGGGCGCCGTGGTCCAACGTTGTCTCAAACTTGATCGTGTGCACCTTGCTCAATCTCAGCTAAACCTGAAGCGATCATCAGGTCCTCAGAGAACTAGCAAGATACATAAAATATGCCCACTAATATGACAGTAAATAACATGTATGGAGGATAAGAACGGTGCAAAAGAGGTATCTAAAGCACGATAAGCAATATGGAAATGTAATACTAGACTTGGATATTCATCAAACGATTAACCACTATAGCTTGTAGTACAATGCAAGATACTCCCAATCTATAGTAGGTTTCGACTGTAGTACAATGCAAGATACTTCCAGTCAAGATTAGCCAAATCTAGTATCAATTTCTCACCTAAATGAATACAAGATCGAGTAGACACCTATAAACCGTAGTACAATGCAAGATACTCCCAATCTATAGTATGTCACAAATTAAGTTAATCAATCAATATCAATATCGAAGAATCTACTATAGGTCGTAGCATAATATAAGATACTCCCAATCTATAGTATGTCTCAACTGTAGTACAATGCAAGATACTCCCAGTTAAGATTAGTCAAGTCTAGAACAAGGTGTAGAACTGGAAACTCTATCACAAGACACGATAACGTGAAGAAGATTAATAGACAAGCAATATCGAATATCCTATACGTGCACGTAATCTAGAACATGTAAGACAATCAAAGACACCAATCACAATATAGAAATCATGTGACAATATGAAAGGAAAACAATAGAGAGAAAAAACAATGTAAATACTGTATGTGTTCGGCAAGGTATACTTGCCTACGGTCCTGAGCTGTTGGCATGGGCCAAATGTTGAGTCAAAATCCAATGAACCTGTTTATAAATTAATAGAATCAATTTACAATTTAGAGAGTACAAATGAGCCTATCTATTTGGTGATTAAGACTCTAGGTCAATTCTAGGTCAAATATCAACTCAAGGTTGACTTTCAGTCAAATTGGTCAACCTTGGTCAACCTTGGTCATTCTATGTCAAGTTTACCTATATCAAATCAGTACCTACCTAACTACCCAAACTTAGCTAACTTAGCCTAACAATACCATGTATGTATGAATATAGGATATGCCTACTTAAAACCTTAACCCAAATGGAAGGCCACATACCTATCCTAGGTAATACCCTACTTAGTGGATAGGTAACCCATTACCTTATCCTAATTTGGGAATTCTATTTAACTATAGTAGGTAAGTCATCACCTTAGGCTAATAGGTAAACCTTCACCTAGATTAGTGCAGGTAAAACCCTTAGCCAACACCTCCACATGGCTTGGCACTGTCCAAGAGCCAAGTAGCTTGATGTCAAGTACAGCAAGCTCTACACTTGAGGCTTAACAATACCTCAAGGCCTACTGTTCCCTGGCCAAAGGCCTGGGCAATGGCCATCCACTGAACATGGGACAGTAGGCAGGGGAAATTCCATGCTGCCTTTGCCGCAATGCAAGCCCAGTACATCCCTGCTTACTGATCTTATACTAATATTCTAGCCTCTAATCCTAAATGTTCTTACTCACCCCATAGTACTCTAACTTACCAATACACCCAATAGCCTTCACATACCTGTGTGTTCACCCTCATCACTAACACAAAGCACCCTCTCAAAACACACACTCTAAAACTAGTTTGTTACCAAACACACACAACACTCACTCCTAGTCTCGAATACACAGGCTAATGGCCAATTGGCCCATAGCCGAAAGCATGTACTACAGTGCATGAATGTAATGCTGCCCCCAATGGAGGTCCAACAGGACCTGCATCTACTACCTGTGCACCCAGTGCAAAGGCCAACATGGCTTAAGGCCATAGCCACACTGCTGTGTCTAGTTGAACACTCATAATCTCTGATACATGACTGATACATGGCTCAGAAACAAAACCGAACTAAACAAAACCTCACACTCAACAAACACAAACAATTCCAAGATATTATACGTATGAATCTCAACTGATCTAATCAATAATCCTTTGATACTAACAAATATCCTAACCAATCCTACTGATACAACGTGACACTAATACCACTCATCCTCACTTGGACACCACTCTTTACCACCCACTATTATAAGACAGGGAACTCCAAAAACTGGAACACTCAAGACTGGAATTACTCACTCACTCATAGCATGACACCACACACTAAAACACTCAAGACTGATACCTAAAGGTATGTATCCTAAATTAGGAAATCTTCTACTGATACTCCATATGCAATTTGATACAGCCCTGCAACCTGATATTTGCATCTCCACTCTACAAGTTGGTCTCTCAATACCTGTCCTGTTCTTAGAAGCTGCAACCTATGGTTTATGTTGCTAAATCAGTCCATAGACTCTTATGCTGTGCCATTAAGGTTCTGTTGTATCCATTGCCTTTATAGCTTAAGTTTTGATTTCCCTTCCTATTTGCAATGTGCTACTGCAGCATTGACTCCCTCCCTGGAATCCATTTATGGAGTGTATTGTTTTGTATTTCCTAAATGGGAACACATGCACAAGATAAATGGGGACTGATGTTAAATGATATAGTCCAAGTGGACTGATACTAAGAAGGAGAAATGGGAATTGAACTTCATGTTAATTCGGGACTGGACTAACTATGATAAATGAATTGATACCAAAATAGGGCAAGTCATTCCAGGTATACTGACTCCAGGTAATCTTGATGTCAGACACAAAACCCAAACTTAACACCCCTAACTGTCCTTTGATCTCCAAGCCTGCCTCTCTAGTACAGGTCCCTACCCTTGTTGACAGGTGGTACTGCTTGGGCAGTACTCTGATGTATGTGTTATCCCCATACCAATACACAGATGGGATTTTGACATGGCTGGGTATCCTCTTGCAGAGGAACTCAAGATCCTATCCTACTGCTCAGAAGCAAGCCTGTGCTACACTTGGTACACCTATATATACATAAGTCTTCTTGCCTTGGTAGGGGTCTGTGGCTTGTCATCTTGTTCTATGTGACTGTATACAGCATGTACCACATGTACTCCTACCACTGGACTCCTATACCTTCTCCTAGTAGAACTGGTATACATCCAGTACAACTGGTATACACCCTACACAACTGCAAACCAATATCATTACGAGTGGTATACATCTTGTACAACTATATACATCCTGGTACTAGCACATTCAGAGGGCAATTGATGCATTAGATGCAACCAGTACATTAATTGCATAAACTGAAATATCATGCACACTAGTACACCTTGGTGTCATTCCTCTTAACTGATATTGCCTAACCCCTTTTTTTTATTCTGATACTCTTCCTATAGCTTTCTTATGTCCCAACCTCACTAGACCAATTTGATACAATGGAAGAAAGCTAACACAACAGTATCCAGTGTACACAAGGATACTCCTATTTGTTCATAGCCCAAAATTTGCATGTGCAAGACTGCCCTGCCTAAGAGTAGAGTACAGACATGGGGTATTGCCTATGATGGCCAAAGTTTATTGTTACCTATTGTCCCATCAATTCTTGATATACCTACGACCTAACATGTGTACTCTTGTAGCAATAGTCCTACCATCTAGTATTGTGCCTATACAGGTTGTCTTCAATGGCATTTGATACCCTATTTTTACCTGAACTGCTTATAGGCTGACACCACATGGGGATATGGGGTCCCTTGTCCCAATGTTTTGGGTAAAACAATTACCGATTCTCTCAAGGGTCCATGGTATACCCATGGTGCCAACTCATGTGTTGGTAATGCCAGTGTTCCTACTGTTTTTGAATCTATGGGACATAACATAATTTTGAACACTTAAGTCGTGAACTGTAAAAATAAGAGTCGATCGTGTACCTTTCTTGGGATGCTTGCCATGCTCAAATCACTCCATGACCTCTCTTGTAATAGGATGCAAACATGAACTCCTAGGGTTTGTAGATGGAAATACGGCGGCTGTTTCTACAGTTATATATATATCGTGAATGATCCATGTGAGGAGATAGGGCAATCAATTTAACTTCAGATTTGGAATTGTCTCCATAGTTGTTTGAGTATATCTCCTATTCCAAGATGGTGGTTTAAATACAGGATGAAGGTCGAGTTTGAATAGGGAAAACGTTGAATTTTCGAAAAAGTAATAAGGCCCCTGGAGACAAATCATTTTGCATAACAGCTTACATATTTATACCATCATTATATATATATTATATATACCATCATTATATATATATATATATATTTTTTTTTCCATCATTATATATATATATATATATATATATATATATATATATATATATATATATATATTTTATATATATATATTATATATATATATATATATATATATATATATTTTTTTTTTTATTATATATATATATATATATATATATATATATATATATAAATATATAAAAAAAAATATATATATATATATATAAATATATATATATATATATATATATATATATATATATATATATATATATACTTCCCTATAGTAAGCCTATATGTATAAGGTTTGTTGAATGAAAGTATCTACAAAATCCCAAAATCACTATTTGGGTCACTAATTAATAATAATAAAATAATTTCTTTCAAAATTCATGACGGGGGTTTACATCCTACCCACTTTATAAATAATTTCGTCCTCGAAATTTAAAGTGCTCAGATATATCAGAATGAATAGTCTAAAATGTTACTACACACTTAAGCCAATATCTAATATAAAATTACCAATAGTACTACTACTATAAACTTATTAGGGATCACCGTCAACTCCTCCTGGTAGTACTGGCGCATCCTCCGTGATCATGGCAAAAGCTTGCCCTCCTGGTGCTACAGGTCGACGCCTTGGACAATCTCGCAACTGATGCTGATCCGAACCACAGTTTAAACATTGGCCTAGTCTCCAGCGGCAGTTGCTCTCACTGTGTCCCTTATTTCTTGTAAAACCCCTAATTTTCTACTATTTTTTTAAAAATAAATTTGGTAATATTTTTTTTATTTAGTATTGTACGTCGCGCGCGGAAATTCGTTTTTCGAATTTGCTCGACGAGTGCGATTTCGTGCGAGCGTACATATTTTTAGAAAAACAATTTTTTTTTCTATTTTTATAGTTTCAAAATAATATATATAATAGTTATTTTAACTATCGTACCAAAGTTTCCAAGTTATTATTTTATTTATAAAAAAATCTTTCGTTTGTAACAGTTATTAATAATAAATAAAAAAATTCGTACATTTCTAGAAAATATATTTTTGAAATTTTTATGGCAATTTAAATCTTTGATTGGATTTTTATGGATTTGATTTAAATAGCTTAAGTTTAAAGATAGAATTTATATTTAATTTAAGTTTAGATTACCTAGAATTAAATTAGAATTTAAATTAGATTTAAATTGATTGTATTGATTTGAATTTAAAGATTTAATTATCTAAATTGGGTTTAAATAAATCCTAATCATTATCCAACTGGAAATTCTCACCTCCTATAAAAGGAGAGGTACTCATCCATAGAATCCAAGTCCATAATTTTCCTCCACCACAAATGTGCGTGCACCGTGTCAGTGTCCATATCTTATTCCATTGTTACATATACAATTTATCTCCTTTCCCGTGTCGGACACACCCCGACATCGTCAAATCCCAAACCCGACTCTAAGCCTGCCCCGGTTCACCCCGATCGCCCCGACCGTCCCGACGCCACCCCGCTGTCCGTCAACCAGCCACCCCAGGCCATCACCATTACCATCACCATCGTCGCCGTCTCCTTCGAACCCCCAACTCCATTAATACACAACCCAGCCGCCACCACGGCAGCCCCGCCTACATCACCAACACCACCCAGACCCACCATCACCAACACCACACAGACCCACCACGCCACCATCATATCCAAACCACCACCACCAGCATCCCATACCAGCCCCACCAAACCGGCGCCACCGTGCCCGACTCTACCAAACCGAAACCGGACCATCATTCCCCAACCCCTTCGCGACCACCATCCCGACTTCAACCAGCACACCGCGACCACCATAACCCAAAAAAATTGTCTTCCGACAGCAAAAATAAATCACCGCTACCACCGTACTTACCTCCGTGACCGCCGCACTATCGCGCCGTCTTCCTTCAGCCCCCGGATCTCCGATGACGTCCCCTCTTCCGGTGTAGCCCTCCGCCACAGTGCCCTTTGGCTGTCATGGCCGCCGCCGTGGCATGGCAGTGCGCCTGTCTTTCCTCGAAACCCCTGTCCGATCTTTCCTTGCCGAGCCCAGCCGACACCACATACCTCTGCCGAGCCGACCAGACCGCCGACGTCGTCAACCAACCCCCGTACCGATCTATGTCAGCCCCGCGCGACCTTTCTACCTGACCGCCGCTACGATCCCGGCAGTGCCAACGCCGCCTCCCTTGAGCAATTGCTCTGCCGATCGTGTCCCAGCCCCGCACGCCTCCGACAGCCCGACCGGCGGCTCCCCAAACCCTCCGCCACTCGACGCGTCTGTACCGCGCCTCCGCAGCCGCTCCCAGGCTCCGAGCTCCACCGTCACCCCCGCGTGCGAGCTCCCCTTTTCCCCTTTCCCCGACTTCTTCCCTCTTCTCCCCCGCTCTCTTTCGCTCACTCGATCTCTCTCTCTTCCCACTCTCTCTCTCCCTCTCGTCCCTTTCTAAAAACCTAAGAAGAAAAGCCAGCAGAGCTTTGTTGGTTTTTATTTTTGGTTGTTTTGATTTTTAGTGTTTGATTAGTTTTTTTCACTATTTGTTTATTTTAATATCTATTATATTTATTATTATTATTATTATATTCTTACTTTATTCTGTAAATCTTTTAACAGCTGTGCTGTTTATTAGTAATATTTTAATATTAGTATTATTGTTATTTCATCATTATTATTATTGATATTATTATTATTATTATTATTGTTATTACTTTTATTATTAATATTATCATTATTACTACTGTTATTATTATTATTATTTTGTTGTCTTGCTAAATTTATTAATTGCATTATTATTATCATTTAGAAAATTTTACAAATATTTTCTAGCGAATTTCATAGTAAATTTTGACGAAAAAATATTTTCTCGAGTTATATGCATAAAAATATATTTGACAAGTTATAGTTTTGGCCTAAATAACTCCTTATTATTTTCGAAAAAGTACTTAAATATTTTCATATATAAAATATAGTTTTTCTACTTAGGAATAATTGTTTTTGTCAAAACTTATAGTTTTTCTCCCTAAAAAGATTTTTTGGATTTACAAATAATTAATTTAATTATTTTACTAAATAAAACTATTTTCAAGTATTAAGAAAAGATTTATAAAAACATATATAACCAATTTCTTTAGATATTTTTCTGTCCATGCCAAATTCTATTATTCATGTTCCCTCGCCAATTCAAGCGTACCTTATGTCGAACCTAACTAATTTGACCCTTCTGGACCCAATGGAACCATCCGTGCCACCATCAGAGATCACTTAGCATAGTTGCACCGAAGTTATAGTTCGTGCCATATTTATCATTGCAGTACACCAGGCGTCCTACCAGGCAACACACCTTGCCATTTGCTGTTTATTTATTTTAGCTCATATTTCATGCATTATTCATTATTTTCTTTATACAAAATAAACTGTGATACATGGCATAACATGTTAGAACTTAATGTTCATTTATATTTCATGCTATGTATTATTTTTCTTACACATTAAACCTAGATTTAAGGGACCCCCTTTGTGTGTTGCATTCATGGCCTTGACACATTGTACCACGAAGTTGTGTGTCGCATGAAGAATAAGGACGTGCGTGATTGGCTGGCCACTAGTACGTACAAACCGTACGATAGGATTAACCTCTAATAGAATTGCATGCTGGTTTGACTTAGCGGTTATAGAGGTTTTCTGTTGTGGATATAACATAGTAGGCATTGGGCGGGGAGGACAATTCCTTAGCGTATGGGCTTCGATACACTTTCCCTTGTGACCCGGAAGCTCCGTTGGAGATACGGGGTTGATGACCCATGATTACTGACGGCCACTAACGTTCTGCGGAACGTTATACTCTTATTGATTGGGCCTCTGGTACCCCAAGGGGGGACTACGCTGATCTTATTTAACCAGGGCCCATGCGTAGGAAGGATTGTTCTTAACTATATTTTACTTAGAATGGTTAGGTACCTTTATCCATTCGGTACGAGTACTTTTGGTTTGGGTGCTTGTATCTGATCGTAGCTTGGAACAATAACTTGTCACGGATTTGTTCGTCACATCTTGTCTTTGTTTGGTTGTAGGTGTGACTTACTACTTCGATGAGAAGGTATTGAACCTTGTTGGGGTCCGGATACCATATTGGATTCATAGCATGGAAAGATACGTCACCGTGAATTAGTTTACCATCTTCTGTCCTTGTTTGGTTGGGAGGATGGTAAGCTAGTTCAATAGGTGTGTATTGGACCATGTTATAATTCAATTGACTTATTTAATTGAGCAATATTTATTCAGTTTATATGACATGATATTATGTATCTTGTTACGTCTCCCTGAGGACCTGGTTATCTCCCCAGCTGTGTGCTCTTGTCTTTTGCAGGTGCTCTAGCTCTAGCCGTGACCATCTCCATTTCTTCGAGGATGATTGCGCTTGGATCGTCTTCGCTTCGCTCGCCAAAATCATTTCTTTTCTCATGTATTTTCCTTTACTTGTTGGTAGTGGATTTGTCTCCGCCCAATATATTATATCAAGATAATTCATTATCATTATATGATATATTTTATTCATTTATTTTTGTGTGGATGAGATTAGTTATGGTTCTACTGCATTTTACAGCTTACGTATATTTATTATACGGCTGGCATGTCTACGTTCCTAGTCCTACGTATTTTGGGACTGGGGAGTTATATTTCTGCAATGCTGACATGTTAGAAGCTCACGATTCGGGGTGTCTCTTGGCTGTTGATGATGATGCTGTGCTAGAATATTGGGGCATTTCACCGCTCCCGATCGCCTGCTGCCTCCTCCATACGCATCTCGGTCTCTCTTCTGCTTGGGCTTTAGCTCCTTCTCTACGTCCTGTGCAACCTTCAAGATTCTTTCGTATGTGGTGGCCTAGCTGGTGGCGATGGCGATACGAATTTCATGAGATAGCCCTTTTCTGAACTTCTTGGCTTTGGTTGCCGGGGTCAAGGCATCTGCGAAGTGACTGAGGTGGGAGAACTCGGTGGAGTACTCGTCGATAGAGAGGTGGCCCTGTTCCAAGCTCTCGAACTCGTTCTCCAACTCTTCGTAGGCTGCTTCAGGATAGAACTTCATCTTGAACAGCTCCTTAAATTCTTTCCAAGTCACATCTGGCACGATGAATCGAGGCTTGTCTCTATACCACGTGCGGGTGATGTCGTAAAGCTGTATGCTAGCTGACTCGATCTTCAGGTCTTCAGGAACTCGAGTCATCCAAAGAATTCAATCCACGTTCTTTAACCACTCGTCCGCGTAGAGAATCCCTTCCGTCCCCTTGAATTCCCTGAGCCTAAGGTCCATAAAATTCTTAGAAGTTCCTGGGCGCGGTCGTGGAGCATCCCTAGTCTGGAGAGCCTCTCTCAAGGTGTCGCGAAAGGTGTTGGCCTGCTCCGTCTGGAAAGTGATGAGCTACTGGAAGATTTCAAGGAGAGCAACGTTGTCCAGTGCAGGTGGCGGAGGCAGAACAGGTATTGGATGCATCATAGGAGTTGGATACATCGCCGGTGTAAGGTGCATGGGAAATGCTGGATATATCACTGGTGTCGGGTGCATGGCTGGTACTGGATATGGAACTTGTGCTGGTGGTGGAGTCTATGGAGGAAACTGTGGGGGTGGTGGAATATCGTCTCTATTAAATCTCGAGAATTACGGCTGTGGCGGATTGCTCATCTGAGTAAGTTGGCCTTCCTGCGTCGGTGGGGTGTTCAGGAAAGCGTTGTCCCTGTCTTGAGAATCCATTCACTGCAATAAAAGAAAACATTAGACGGTATGAAGATTTCAAGCAGGATGCAAGTCAGAAATTCAATAAAAATCAAGAATAGAGATCAATAGTGAGTCAAGACACGGGGATGAGATCCTAAGAGTCTAGTCCTATTTACAGGCTCACGTCGGTACAGTGACATAACCGAAGTGATTAACGTTGGACCTGCATGGGCCACCAAAAAAACTTGTCACGACCCACACCCACTTTTCGGATATGAGACGTATCCAAGCCCAGCCAACGCCACAGTATCGGCGGTAGAACGCTGTCTAATATACGTGAGTCACATAGTTTATAGAACTAACAGGATAGACTAGGTCTCATCCACATAATAGTAAAAGATACAAATTAAGATCAATGAACTGGATAATAATATAAAATGAACTGAATTGTTTCCAAGGTATCAAGAATCCAAATCTCGTCCGGTGGACAAAAATCTACTACTAATAGACGGAATAAAGTAAAAACATGGAATAAATAACTGAGTACAAACTGCTAATCAAGAACAACCTCAGCTGCAAGGGTACCGTGGTCCAACACTGGCTCAAACTTGATCGTGTGCACCTGGCTCAATCTCAGCTAAACCTGAAGAGATCATCAGGTCCTCAGAGGACTAGCAAGATACATAAAACATGCCTACTAATATGACAGTAAATAACATGTATGGAGGATAAGAACGGTGCAAGAGAGGCATCTAAAGCACGACAAGCAATATGGAAATATAATACTGGACTTGGCTATTCATCAAACGATTAACCCCTATAGCTTGTAGTACAATACAAGATACTCCCAATCTATAGTAGGTTTCGACTGTAGTATAATGCAAGATACTCCCAGTCGAGATTAGCCAAATCTTGTATCGATTTTCTCACTTAAAGGAATACAAGATCGAGTAGACACCTATAAACAATAGTACAATGCAAGATAATCCCAATCTATAGTATGTCACAAATCAAGTCAATTAATCAATATCAATATCGAAGAATTTGCTATAGGTCATAGCACAATGTAAGATACTTCCAATCTATAGTATGTCTCAACTGTAGTACAATGCAAGATACTTCCAGTTAAGATTAGTCGAGTCTAGAACAAGGTGTAGAACTGGCAACTCTATCACAAGATACGATAACATAAAGAAGATTAATAGACAAAAAATATCGAATATCCTATACGTGCACGTAATCTAGAACAAGTAAGACAATCAAAGACACCAATCACAATATGGAAATCATGTGACAATATGAAAGGAAAACAATAGAGAGAAAAACAATATAAATACTGTATGTGTTCGGCAAGGTATACTTGCCTACGGTCCTCAGCTGTTGGCATGGGCCAAATGTTGAGTCAAAATCCAGTGAACCTGTTTATAAATTAATAGAATCAATTTACAATTAGAGAGTACAAATGAGCCTGTCTATTTGGTGATTAAGACTCTAGGTCAAATATCAACTCAAGGTTGACTTTCAGTCAAATTAGTAAACCTTGGCCAACCTTGGTCATTCTATGTCAAGTTTACCTATATCAAATCAGTACCTACCTAACTACCCAAACTTAGCTAACCTTAGCTTAACATTACCATGTATGTATGAATATAGGATATGCCTACTTAAAAACTTAACCCAAATGGAAGGCCACATACCAGTCCTAGGTAATACCCTACTTAGTAGATTGGTAACCCATTACCTTATCCTAATTTGGGAATTCTATTTAACTAGAGTAGGTAAGTCATCACCTTAGGCTAATAGGTAAACCTTCACCTAGATTAGTGTAGGTAAAACCCTTAGCCAACACCTCCACATGGCTTGGCACTGTCCAAGAGCCAAGTAGCTTGATACCAAGTGCAGCAAGCTCTACACTTGAGGCTTAACAATGCCTCAAGGCCTACTGTTCCCTGGCCAAAGGCCTGGGCAATGGCCAGCCACTGAACATTGGACAGTAGGTAGGGGAAATTCCATGTTGCTATTGCCGCAATGCAAGCCCAGTACAGCCCTGCTTACTGATCTTATACTAACATTCTAGCCTCTAATCCTAAATGTTCTTACTCACCCCGGGGTACTCTAACTTACCAATACACCCAATAGCCTTCACATACCTGTGTGTTCACCCTCATCACTAACACAAAGCACCCTCTCAAAACACACACTCTCAAACTAGTGTGTTACCAAACACACACAACACTCACTCCCAGTCTCGAACACAGAGGCTAATAGCCAATTGGCCTATAGCCAAAAGCATGCACTGCAGTGCATAAAGTAATGCTGCCCCCAATTGTCACGACCCGCACCCTAGAGTAAGGGCACGAGAACGTAACAACGCCCAGTCTACGCCGCAGTGTCGGCGGTAGAACGCTGTCCTAGGTCAATCATCTAACAATATAAAGGTACCTGTACAGTATATGCACTCCGAATGGAGGTGACATAGCAATATACAGTCTCAATCACATCTAAAGCAGAAAGAAAGATAGGAAGATAGATAGATAAATACTGGAATGGAGAAAAAACACATAAATACAACCAGAGAGTCTAAGTGTCTACTGACATAACTAATCAGAACATCCAGCTCAATACAAGACTCTAACACTAAAATGAAAGAATATATACAATCTAGATCTCAAATGACAGAAATAGAAAACCTAGACTAGGGAGCCTCAGTCTCTAAACTAGTGGATCAGGCTGGAAATCTGGGTCGCACATGGCATCTACAGCTGCCCCATAGTAGGTATCTATGCAGGCCTCCTCCTCATCCTCTGTAACATTTTCAACAGGTCCAGTCAGGACGGGAGCGAGCACAAAATATCTTACGCAGTTCATATCGAGTTAGGAAATATAAAGCATGCAATAGAGTAAAGTACATGAAACGCTGAAAGAAGAAGATATATGAAAAACAGTAGAGATTTGATAACAGGAAATATCTAAATATGATAAGTAAGACTGTAAAGAACATGTGATTTTAGAGCACAATATGGTTATGTAAACGGGTTAGGTTATACAATAAAATGGGACTCCTTTGTACGTGGGTGTACAATGGACATATACAATTTCTTATACAATACGATTGATCACATAACCATTTCTACTCCCCCTCCCCAATCAATACACAAGGATCTAATTCAGTTACGTTACCTTATACAACGACTTGTACAATGGCTTGTACAATGGCTCAATGTGATACTGAGAGTACAATATGCACAATGAGTGTACAATGATAAGGATATTCAATAAATACAACATGTAAGTGAAATCCACATCATAATATGTACTTAGTGAATAAAAGGAGATAACATCTCAGAAGAAGATCCATATAATACCAATCTATGATAAAGATCGTGTCAGCATCAAGTACAGTAATCTAGAGCAAGAATGTAAATCCATACAAGTATGAAACGGTCAGAGAATGTACTCGCCTGTAACTGAGTGTCCAATATGAAAAGTACTGTCCAAGGAGTGGTGTCTGGCTCCTAATCAGAACAGCACAAGTCACAACAAGTCCAGAATAGTAAAATGGAGTCCTACTATGCATTCTACATGATTCTAGGTCAATCTAGGCCAAAGTCAACTCTTGGTCAACTTTGGTCAACCCTAGAAGTCAAACTAGGTCAATCTAGTCTAATCAAGTCTAAACTCAACTATCTAGGTCTAACCAGTCATGCTAGGCTCTAACAAGTCTATACTAGACAACACACAACATTCCAAGTATCCATTCACCTATGTATATCCAACATTATATATAGATACATCCATATTGAAATAACACTAAGTCTACCTAGGCTAAATACTATATATATACATATAGGCATACACCACACAAGTATACATGTCTACATATTGTATATAAAGCATTTTACACCACAAATAGACATTCCTATCGAAGGGTGCTTAACATGTGCATATAGAGGAAATGTGTGTAGTGTGGCACATGAGGTTGTGTGTGTGTACAGGAATATAGCCAACAGTGTAAAGGATAATGTGTGTGTGGGTGAACTGTACAGCAGGAAAAATATGACAGGGAATAAGAGTGAACATGTGTGTGTGTGAGAGATGAAGCAATATGCAACCTCAACAGTGTACAAATAGCTAGTGTGCCGAAAAACAAATCAGTGAAGGAGGACAGTGTGTGTGATAGGCTCATAGGAACAATTAGTGTGTCAAGAGTGTTCAGGCATTACAAGATAGTGAAGAGTGTGATATTATACAGGAAATGAATTCAGTGAAGGAAGGGAAATCGAGAGTGTTCATATAAGTGTATACAGGGATTTGCAAAACAGTAAACAAGTGGCAGTGTACATGTGTATGCAGTAATTTCCCAAACAGTGAAGAGAGGAAGAGAATGTGTGTGAACAGTATGCTCTTTGCAGGAAATACATCAATGAAGAGTGTGTGTACAGCAGGTAATAATGCAGGAAATATCAGTGAGTATGTGATGTGTTCTGTGTAAATATGTGTGTGTGTGTGGTAGTGTGAAAAACTGGAATTAACCAACAGTGAAGGAAAAGGAAGGGAACCCAATTCATTGTTCTCCAAATCTCAATTTCCAATAGCTTAACAGTCCTCACAAAATCCAGATTTAATAGTAGCATTGTAATCAAATATTGGCAATATGGGGAAGACATTGCAATGAGTTAACTAGTACAATAGTGGCATGGTGTGACAAAGTAACACATCCTCATTCACATTAAACTGTAGTATCCAATCCCAGATTTCTAATTTCAGAGAACTAGTTAGAATCAACCCAGATTTAGTTAGGAATACTGAATTTGAATGATGGCAGTAAAGAGGAAATAAAGAATTAAACATGGCAATTAACTCACTGAGCATCAATATAATTCAATCAAATCTCAGATTTGCAATTTGGATAACTTAGATAGAGTCAAAAATCAAATTGAAGAACATTAAACAGTAAACTAGTAAAATCAGTTCATGATACAAATTAACACCAATATTTCCATCATGGCAAGACAATGTATATAGGAAACATGATTATAGTCTAATCTCAGCAATTAACATCAATACTAGGATTAAAATCATAGAACAATATCAATTTAGAACTAGAATTTGACAGGTAATGTGTAACAGTATCAGAACACTGGTTTTAAAAGAGAAATCGAATGGCAAATTAATTAATCATGAGCTAATGATTGGAAAAATGAATACAACCCTCATGCACAACCCCACACAACTCAATCGTGTCTTCCAAAGCCTGACACTGCGTGTCCACAACAAGAATCACAAAGTGATACACGTACAGTGCACTGCCGGTGCACTGTCTCGTGCACACGTGTACTTGTGTCGTGTACACGACACAGGACACGAATGGATCTCGTGGTGACACACATGGGTAGCCCACCTATAGGGCTACCTCATGGGCCCACTGGCCTGTGTCCACGAAGTGTCAGGGTCGGACACGAGACCCGTGTCAGTGGCCCAAAATTAGTGTGCACAGACACAGCCAAAACACGTGCACAGCTGATATCTACCTAGACACGACACAGGGACACATGGGGCTTAACACACGGGGTGTCAGTCATGGCCCCATGCCACGTGTCAAGTCTCGTGTCCAAACGACGCATGTCGTGTCCGCTACAGGGCCTGATAGGCAGGGGATCCCTGTAGCACACGCGCGAGCGTGTGCACGCGCGTGTCCACATCACATAACTGACACACCACGACACAAAAACCCAGACACAAAGACAGGAAATAGTAAGCAAGAACAAAACCCTATTTCCTATTCAAAAACAATAGGTAAACTCGATCGACATACCCTTTGAGGCATTATGTCGAACACCTAGTCCTAGCTCTGATACGTGTCCAGAACGGACACGAATCATCCGACACTGGACACGAAACCTATCCAGACCTTAGGAGGACTCTTAGGGCTTCCTATACATGAAGACTAAATGAAATTTCATGGAGATTTGATGAAGATACCTCATGTTGAACTTTCAATAGAAACTCCCTATTCAATACTCTCCACTTGGTGACCCAATCAATCCAAAACAACTTCATACTGAAATGAGAGCTCAACAATAGCAATAATAGTCCTATTAGAACCTATTAGAACAATTTAGAAAGAAAAAGGAATAGGAAAGGAGCTCTAGAAATTAAATGACATACAAAACTCATCTCCTTGAAATTAGGGCTCTTCCTAAGGAAAAGAGGCAACCCTAGATTTGGGAGGGGTTTTATATGGCGGGAATCCCTAGGTAGAGGGGTGTGGCTGGCCACTAAGGCTTAGGGTTAGAGTTTTGTCAAACTATTGGGCCTTGGGCCAAGTTACAAAGCTAATGAGGATTAAACTAATTAAAGGCTCTAAACCATAAGCCATGACTTATGACTTTCCTAATCCTTTTGCTAAAATGACTAAACCAAGTCCTAGGCTAGGTTAGACTAGAGTCACTTGGCCTAACCATGACCCACTAACTAGGGTTAACTTCTAGGTAGGTCTACAAAGTCAACACTAGTCAAAAGTCAACCTAGTTCAAACTATCTCAAATAATTCCTAAAAATTCTCATAAATTCAATAAATTCTAATAAATTTAAATAATAATCCCAAATAATTCTTAAAATTACAAAAAAAAATAACTAAAATATCCCTCAGTCTGGAAATGAACACTAGCAAGACACCAAATCATAAGTCATGAATTTAAATAGTTTAAAAATAATTAAATATCACTAAAAATCATAACATGAAATAAATACCATTAAATAATAATTATAATTACAAAATTTTAAAATTACCCTCTTCTGAAAAACTGGGTGTTACACCAATGGAGGAACAACATGACCTATATCTACTACCTGTGCACCGAGTTCAAAGGCTAACGTGGCCTAAGGCCAGAGCCACACTGTCGTGTCTAGCTGAACACTCATAATCTCTGATACATGACAGATACATGGCTCAGAAACAAAACAAAACTAAACAAAACCTCACACTCCACAAACACAAACAAATTTAAGATATTATACATATGAATCTCAACTGAGCTAATCAATAGTCCTTTGATACTAACCAATATCCTAACCAATCCTACTGATACAATATGACACTAATACCACTCATCCTCACTTGGACACCACTCTCCTACCACTCACTATTACAAGACAGGGAACTCCAAAAACTGGAACACTCAAGACTGGAATTACTCACTCACTCATAGCATGACACCACACACTAAAATACTTAAGACTGATACCTAAATGTATGTATCCTAAATTAGGAAATCTCCTACTGATACTCTATATGCAATTTGACACAGCCCTGTAACCAGACATTTTTATCTCCACTCTACAAGTTGGTCTCTCAATACCTGTCCTGTTCTTAGAAGCTGCAACCTATGGTTCATGTTGTTAAATCAGTCCATAGACTCTTATGCTGTGCCATTAAGGTTTTGTTGTATCTATTGCCTTAATAGCTTAAGTTTTGATTTCCCTTCCTATTTGCAATGTGCTACTGCAGCATTGACTCCCACCCTGGAATCCCTTTATGGAGTGTATTGCTTTGCATTTCCTGAGTGGGAACACATGCACAAGATAAATGGGAACTGATGTTAAATGATATAGGCTAAGTGGACTGATAATAAGAATGAGAAATGGGAATTGAACTTCATGTTAATTCGGGACTGGACTAATTATGATAAATGAACTGATACCAAAATAGGGCAAGTCTTTCCTGGTATACTGACTCCAGGCAATCTTGATGTCAGACACAGAACCCAAACTTAACACCCTTAACTGTCCTTTGATCTCCAAGCCTGCCTCTGTAGTACAGGTCCCTATCCTTGTTGACAGGTGGTACTGCTTGGGCAGTACTCTGATGTATGTGTTGTCCCTATGCCAACACACAGATAGGATTTAGACATGGCAGGGTGTCCTCTTGCAGAGGAACTCGAGATCCTATCCTACTGCTCACAAGCAAGCCTGCACTACACTTGGTACACCTATATGTACATAAGTCTTCTTACATGGGTAGGGGTCTGGGGCTTGTCATGTTGGTCTATGTGCTTATATACAGCATGTACCACATGTACTCCTACTACTGGAGTCCTATACCTCCTCCTAGTAGAACTGGTATACATCTCGTACAACTGGTTTACACCCTGCACAACTGTAAACCAATACCAATACAAGTGGTATACATCCTGGTATACATCCTGTACAACTGATATACATCCTGGTACTAGCACATTTAGAGGGCCAATTGATGCATTAGATGCAACCAGTACATTAATCACATAAACTGAAATATTATGCACACTCGTACACCTTAGTGTCATTCCTCTTAACTGATATTGCCTAACCCCTTCTTTTTATTCTGATACTCTTCTTATAGCTTTCTTATATCCCAACCTCACCAGACCAATTTGATACAATGGAAGAAGGCTGACACAACAATATCCAGTATATACAAGGATACTCCTATTTGTGCATAGCCCAAAATCTGCAGGTGCAAGACTGCCCTGCCTAAGTATAGAGTACAGACATGGGGTATTACCAATAATGGCCAAAGTTTATTTTTACCTGTTGTCCCATCAATTCTTGATATACCTATGACCTAACATGGGTACTCTTGTAGCAATAGTCCTACCATCTAGTATTGTGCCCATACAAGTTGTCTTCAATGGCATTTGCTTCCCTCTGTTTTACCTGAACTGCTTATAGGCTGACACCCCATGGGGATATGGGGTCCCTTGTCCCAATGTTTTGGGTACAAACAATTACCGATTCTCTCAAGGGTCTTTGGTATACCCATGGTGCCAACTCATGTGTTGCTAATGCCAGCGTTCCTACAATTTTTGAATCTATGGAATAGGACATAATTTTGAACACTTAATTCATGAACTGTAAAAATAGGAGTAGATCGTGTACCTTTCTTGGGATGCTTGTAGTGCTCAAATCACACCACGACCTCTCTTGTAATAGGAAGCAAACAGGAACTCCTAGGGTTTGTAGATGGAAAAGGGACGACTATTTCTACAAGTATATATATATCGTTAATGATCCATGGGAGGAGATAGGGCAATCAATTTAACTTCAGATTTGGAATTGTCTATATAGTTGTTTGAGTATATCTCCTATTCCAAGTTGGTGGCTTAAATACAGGGTGGTGGTCGAGTTTGAACAGGGAAAACTTTGAATTTTCGAAAACGCAATAAGGCCCCTGGAGACAAATCATTTTGCATAACAGCTTACATATTTATACCATTACCATTATATATATATATATATATATATATATATATATATATATATATATATATATATATATATATATATATTTTATATATATATATATATATTTTTTTTATATATATATTTATATATATATATATATATATATATATATATATATATATATATATATATATATATATATATATATATATATATATATATATATATATTTTAAAATATATATATATATATATATATATATATATATATATATATATATATATATATATATATATATATATATATATATATATATATATATATAATGGTTTATTGATTGAAAGTGTCTACAAAATCCCAAAATCACTATTTGGGTCACATAATTAATAATAAAAAAATAATTACTTTCAAAATTCAGGACGGGGGTTTACGTTACCTATGAGTAGTCACCTCTTCTACGACCACCTTGTGTTGTCATAAACTATTTAGAAAACGTTTTACGTCCATACTACCTCTAAATTGTAATTCTACACCCTAGCGAAGATTATGCCTACCATGTCCATGTTAGCTCTGAGTAGACATTCTTTCCATGACAACCCCCACGGTTGGCATAATTATCTGTAGAATCTTTCACGTCCATATTACCTCTGAGTCATTCTGTACACCCGTAGGATCTATCCTTGCCATGTCCATATAACCTCTTAGTAAAGAAATTTCTACCACCAAAATTTTGTGTGTTTACCATGTCCATATCACCTTTGTGTAAATACCCTATCCCCAACAGAGTTATCTCCATTCCCTCACATCATGCTACCTCTGAGGGAATTCTCATTCTAGTACAAGAAAGTTTACAAGCAGACGGCCAGGGAGTAACACCCGCAGCGTAGCTGATGGACCGTCGGGTGCACTCTTGAAAGAATTCCTCTAGGTGGAGCACCCCTCCACTTTGATATGGCCGGTCATCAAACCTTCTCGTATCGGAGTTTGGTCCCATTCCGTAAAATGCTTCTCGGCCAAGCAAAAGAAGACCGAAAGCGGGATGTGCCGATCGATCAACGGAACGTACAGAGAGAAACCATCATTCTCAAAATACCGATTTTTGTTTATCTCCAGGTGCTTGGTATTTTCCAAGACCAGTTGATAACCAAAAAGGAACGAAGGTTTCAGCATCTTGATGGGGTCAGAGGGGGAGACAACTTCCCCGGTCCATCATACGACGAAAGTATATGGGCTGTTGATCCCGTATCATGACTAGTCGCCCTATCAGTTGACCTTGGACGATCAGCTGTCGAACGGGAGTGATAAGTGCCTCATCAATATTTATGCTCAAGGCACAAACCGTCGAGTTCAAAAGGATGTCCCCAAAGAGAGATGCGGACACAGGAACTGTACATAAACAAATTATGTCAAAAATATGTAAAATATTTTTACAAAAACAAAGGCACTGCGCCAACGTCCACGCAGTCATCATTCGTGCAGTCAGCCAAAAAATATCCACACAGATACTTTGTCGAAAGAACTGCACGGTGACACTGGCTGCGTAAAATCTTGGCACATAGTGGGTCGTTACTTTGTAGAAAGTAACAACTCTGTGCACCAGATTAAAGCCTCAGCACATCTTCGAAACGCCATTCCGAAGAATGGTACCCTATACATCAGCAGAAAAAGGCATCAACATATCTTCGAGACGACGTCCTTAAGAGTCGACGCTTATATGCATCAGCAAACCAAGAAAGTTAAATATTGATCACACACCCACTTGCAACAAGTGGTCGTACGTCTTCCTGCACTGAGACTACTACGTTAG
Organism: Iris pallida; assembly: GCA_029216955.1. Classification (NCBI taxonomy): domain Eukaryota; kingdom Viridiplantae; phylum Streptophyta; class Magnoliopsida; order Asparagales; family Iridaceae; genus Iris; species Iris pallida. Next base: position 8,347,362 of record JANAVB010041416.1, on the reverse strand, counting down.
GAGCTTGCTCAGTAACGACGGCTTCGGAGGCCATCTGCTTCCCTCTGGCCTGTTGAGTGCTCGTCGTGGCCTCTTTCACTTGTCTCGCCGATGGCATTCTCGTCTGTCTTGTACTCACGACAGCTAGTCTGGAGCTAGTCGCCGTCCCGCGATCCTTTTTGGAACTCGCCGTAGGAGCTTTTGGAGTTCTTGGTTTCTTGGAAGCCATGGCGGGAAAAGTTAGGGTTTAAAAGAAGAAGAAGACTCTGATGAAAAGCTTTGGTGAGAAGAAAAAGAAATCCAGAAAACTTTTTTCCCTCCTAACAGACCCTACTTATAAGGAATGACCATGTCACCAGAAGAAGACAAAATGCTTCGTGATCGAGGAAACTCTTCGGACGTCGTGGGAATGAAAAGTTAAGGTCATGATGACCGTTCCCTAGAAACGCGGAGTTATGATCAAACTTTCAATCAAGCGATGGCTCAAGGCATTTAATGTCGAAGGCTAAGCGTGACGACAGCCTGTCGGTAGACATGATGGGCATTCGCTTGTAAAGGACACGTGTCATGCTTCTGTTCAAAGTATTTCGAGCTTGACTCAAGTTCGAAACACTCTGAAGGGGGTCTTGTAGAAAAATAAAAAAGTGCAGACATATTAAAAGCGCAGGTAGCTTTTTCGCTACACAAAGCTTCACAAAAGTGCAGGTACCTGAAAGCGCAGACAGAAGTTCAGAAACCACAGTTCATAAAGAGTTCTTATTAAAACAGGCCTGAAAGGATGTATTACTGATTCATTATGATTACAAAAAATACCTTTTTTATTTAAAATCATGCCTACAAGGATCTATTACAGATTCATCATGAAAAAGAACTAAAGTACCTAGAGATCTATAAGAGGGTTAATCTTCACAAGCGCCATACAAGGGGATTAATCTTCACAGACGTGTAGCCCCCCCCAGACGTGCAGCACTGTCAGTTGGCCCGAGCAAGAACTCAGCCCATAGCACAGGCTGTGCCACCGCCATTGAGCAAGACAGAGCACAACCTGTGGCTCTTCGGATTAACAACCAATCCAAATCTGAAAGCTTGGATCGCGAAGACCTCCAAGTTGTTGTTCAGGTTCGAACTCCTCTGGTTGAACATACAAGTGCATTTCGGAACCCAATAGCCGTTCTTCTACCAAGATGTAGCTTCTTTGAACGAAGGGACCCACAATCTACAGTCGACTCATGCAAGGCAAATGGTCGTTCGAAGCTAAGTCGGGATCGAGCATGACAGTGGGAATGTTAAAAGAAAGAAGACAAAACCCATTAGAAAAGCTTTCCTTTATATAGGGTGAGTGTGGTCCAACCCACATGCCACGTGGCCGTCGGTCAGAGACTCCCAATATTAATAGGATGAACCTAGAACTCAACATAATGAACCTTATTTAATTGGTTCATTTTGACTGAATCCTAGGCCACTAACTTCTTGGAATTCCCCAAAATGACGGCGGTAATTAGATAAGAAGATGACCGACTCGTCCATCAAAAGAACAGACATTAATTGCTCTTGAAAGACTTCGACAGTTACTAACTCCTTCGACTCAGAAGCACAGCCAGCCCACAACGCCCTGACGTTAACCCAAAAGTGCAGTAGGTTCAAAACTGAGTCTACTCGTCGCCCAAAAGTGCAGTAGCTCCTTTGATTTTAAGACCGAGTCTACACGTCATCCAAAAGTGCAGTAGCTCTTTTATCTTCAAAATCGAATCTACTCGTCGCCCAAAAGGGCAAAGGCTCCTTTCATGTTGAGACCTAGTCTACTCGTCGCCCAGAAGCACAATGACTCTGTCGTCTTCGAAACACAAGTCTACTGCTCACTATCAAGCACAGTGACTCTGTTGCCTAAAGTATAAGTCTATTCGTTGCCCTAAAGCATAGTAACTTCGTCTCCTGAAGCACAAGTCCACTTGTCGCCCTAAAAGCGTAGTGACTTTATCACTCAAAGCACAGTTGCCTCGTCGCTCTAAAAGCGCAGTGACTCCGTCGCCTGAAAAATAGTCTACTCGTAGCCCAGAAGCATAGTGACATAAAAGCTTCGCCAGAAGCGTAGGTGGAATGGTTCCACGGGTATCTTTTCAGATAGTACCCAAATTGGTTTGTTTAAACCACTGCTCTTAAGATATAACAGAGTTCGATTCTGTTGATAAGAGCCCTATCCTATCGTTTTGTTTAAACCACAGATAAGGATGGACTTTGTTCTTATGAATGAGGGTCATGTCCAATCGGTTTGTTTAAACAAATGCCCCCTTAAGATAAGACAAAATCCAACCTCGGAGATCGGAACATAATCTGCTTAGGTTCATCCGATCAACAATAAACACACGCTACGTGTCGTTTATTCAGTTGCTGATAACTCTTCCAAAGATCTTGATAAAAAAGAATCCTACCGTCTGCCACGTATCAGCTCAGCAGTAGCCCCCACCGTGCAACCTCGAGATTCTTTTATATCTCTACATATAGCATTCCTGCACAATCCTTATGCACATCATATATGTGCTCTCCAATAAATAAAAGGAGTTGTCTTTCGATAAAGAGGCTTCGAAACCTTCAACTTAGATACCCTTTTAATTGGCAACCCTAGAGTTTCAATCACCAGCACCAGAAAGCCAAAACAAGTTCAGCTCGTCATCAGATTGTCAACGGAGTAAAGGAGCCGCTACAGCGCTCGATCTCCACCGTCACACTTTTTCAAAAATTTTGTTCTTAGATCTCCTATTTAGGAATCGATTGTAGTATTTTTACGTTTAATATACAAAAAGTTCGTATAACCTTTTGTCATGGCAAACAATAGTGCCTTAAGAAAATAGGTCTTCCTTGTGATAGAGTTTAGGAAGTTTTTTAATGAATAGAATGGCTTGGTAAGCTTTGTACTTAAGGATGGACCTAAGGCTGTGTAGAATCATTATTGTTTGAATTTTTATTTGAAGAAGATATGACTCCATGCTTTACATGACTGGGTAAATAGCTAAAGTGAGTATAATTTTATAGATACTTCCCCAAGGAATAAGTTAGGATATCATACGGTATAAGGCTTGACCCTAACCAATAATCTTAGAATTAATAGACTAAATCTTGCTATCTTTGACCTAAGATAGGGCTCAGATTAGCAGTACAAGAGGAATTATTATCTAATGATAGTGTCAAGATAGTTAGTAATCTAAGAGTGCTAGATAGAGTAATAAGATCTAAGTAGAATGGACGATCATCTCTATACATGGTAAGACTAGTCTTGAAATAACCTACAAAAGTATAGGACTAGAAGGATGAACAATAAGTTTATGTAGCCATCTAGTTCAGCCTCGACTTTACCCCAAATAGGTATCAATGGTTAGGCTTACTTGTAAGGATTATATAGATTGCTTATAGGTAGGTGGAGTGGCTAATTGAACTACTATAGAAGTTGGTGATGTAACTTATAGAAATATAGTGTATCGTTTAAGGATTGATAGAGTTAAGGAGGAATTATGATTTTTCTATGGTTAGTCAAAGATAAAGGTGTAAGAGCCAAGTTAGAAACCTTAACTCTAGATTTATAAACCTTTGGTAATATAAAGCGTGTTGGAGAAGTGATATATCGTCTTGCATCATCCCATCATTAGAGAGAGTGTAGGATGTATTCCATATCTCATAGTTGAGGAAGTATGTGATTGATCCCAACTATGTGGTCGACAATTCCGAGATCACAGTGGCACCCAGTCTATCATACGAGGAGTAAACAGTTGGTATCTTGGACAGTAGTGAGAAGACGCTTAGAGGAAGACGATTATATTAGTTCTGGTTGTATGGAAGTATCATTATCTAAGAGAATCTACTTGGAAGTGCAAAGATTCTAGGCGAAAGCGTTATCCACATCTATTTGCAGATTTCGGTAAGACATTCGCTTATCTCTTATGATATAGATTTTCTGCATGTTAGTGTGATTTTAATTTCGATAAAAAATTTATAAGATGGGTAGATTATTAGCCCCCTAATTTTTTGATAGTTTTTTATTTATTTTATATGGATATTTAATATTAAAATATATTTTATGATTAATATTGACTATAGAGGTATTTTATTGTAGCTTTGATTTTTGAATCACAACAATTATCAATTTCTCAAATCTAGTTCCATATTTGTAACCTAGACGAGTCCACCTACATTTTGATATATAATGTCGCACTCAAATATGTTCCCTGACACTATATATTTCTTACACAACTTTAGGGTCAATAAAGTCATTTTAGCCCATACCGTAAAACTCAGTAGATTTTTTAATTAATCTTGATTTGAGGCCCAAACTCGATCCAAACATTTCGACCCAATATATGATTTTAACATATTTTGAGCCTACTACACACATGCCAATGGTGTCTCACTCAATTGAGTTCCTGTGTGCTATTTATTTTTAAATGGCACACAGACTCATTAATTAGCCTTTCGGAGTTGATTTCGATACCATAAATCCTATAGGTCAAGAACTAGTCCAACTAGCCTTAGTTAAGCCTATAATAGATTATCATAACTAATTAGGATGAATTTAGATTGATTTTTAGAGGATTTTTTAAGCCATAAAGGGTATGAGATAAGTCACCATAGACTTTCCAAATATGGAAACTAAATATTAACCCATTATTTCAGCTAGACATAACTTGGTGAGTACTTGTCAAACCCTAGTCCAACCAACTTAGTGGAGTCCATCCTAGGTTGCCAAATCCTAATAAACCTATATTTGATTATTTTTATCAATTAAATGGAAGCCATGCATGCATAGATTCCATGTATATTGACCCAATCTATCCTACTTCCAAATAGGGATACCTAGATGTATACCTTGCCATCTTTAATGATTGGAGATCCAAAACTAAACCAAATCAATCCAAACCAAATCCCACACAACCCTAACATATAAAAATCCTAGTTTTATATTTTATTAACCATAATTAGCCACAACCATCTCCCAACCGTCAAAAATTGAAATCCCTTACAGCCCCTTTAACCGACAGCACCTTCTGCGTATCGATAGTTTCGACCCCTTCTTGACCTCCCATGATGCTCCACGAATATTCTTTATGAAGCTAACGCGATCCTCTAAAATCCTATTAAATATCCACATGCTCATAATCTCTCATAGTAAACCAAAATAGCCCTACAAGTTAGTCAATTCCAGCAGCATAATTTTGTGCGAACCAGCAAGTACGCTATTTTGCATCTAAGGTTTTACGTACTTCCCGACATCCTCTTCTCATGAAAGCAAAATTAATAGAAAAATATTTGTGTCCATTTTTATATCCAGTTGGCCACTCATGGGGTTCTATACTGTTTGTCCGGGGCATCTATTCTATGAAAAGGTATCCAGTCACTGAAACACCCACACACATTCACTGTTTTTTTTGAATTCCTGAGAACAGGTACACTGTTCACACACATCACATATGAGAACTGTAACTTGGGATTTCTGATACTTGAACCTGAAGGTTCAGGTTTAAGTTTTGATGTCCTTGATTTGGATTATAGGTAGATTACACTTGAGATTACAAATTTCAGAAATCTGTGGACACACACATGGACTGTTATTCCTGAAAACATGAGACACACATCACCCTCTATTCTAATTCCTGTCATATTGTTTTATTTTCACTCATAAAACTGAGGACTGAGTCCATCACATTAAACCCACTGTTTTCCTATTTAATCCACACACACCACTGCCACAAACACACACATAACTGAGATTCCTATTCACATACACACACATGTCATGTACTACTATCCCCCTTACACTTAGACACACGCATACACAGGTATACACTAACAAACCCCCCTTCTTGCTATGTGATAACTACCTGTTTGAATGATCTGAGATTTCATATTGAATGGGTTGGTTCAATTCATATTGATTCCTATATTACTTAAGTTGAACTGAATGCACAGTTTTACAAATTCCTGTACACACATTGTATACACACTTGCCCACTATTTTTATTTTTCTGAGAACCTAGACACACATCTATGACACTCTACTGATTTCCTAAAGGTTTACACATTTTCACGCACACTGTTTTCCTTGATTCAAATTCTGAGTTTAAACTACATTCTAAACTGTTGGTTAATGTTTTGATTACCATACTAAATTATTTACTCCTATTTTAGATTATTGGAATGTTGATTTTGATTGGTGGTTGAGAGTGTGATTTCGAATTGGGTTGCACTGTCATGAACTGTCATTTTACTGAAAAACTGAGATTGGTTCAATTGCAATTAACTGAGATTTCTTTTTCACTCAAATCTGAGTTTACACACACATTTCCTAAACTAACTATCATTACACTGTTAGCTGTAACATTGCACCTAACCTGAAATCTTGAAATTCCTTATATGTACACTGTACACAGATGACACTATGCACTGTCACACTAATTTTAGTTTTATACACACACATTTCATTGACCCATTTTCCTGTATGCACACATTGAACACACATGTGACACTCCTCATTTTACTGAGACTATGCACACTAATTCCTGAGATCTATGTACACTGTCCTGCACTCTAACCTATTGCAAATTAATGTACTGCACCATTTCTGAGAAATATGACACTATCTTCTCCTATTCACTCACCCACATGCCTATGCTCCAATGTCACACATATTTTATATTGTTTCTCACATCATATGTAGACACTCCTACACACACTTGTTGACCTTTCCCTCTTTATATATATATATATATATGAGTATATATATGTTATTATGTATAATAATATATGTATCATGAATCTATATGTATTTATGCATATATGTATGCAAGTATGTAGGTAAGCATGTATGTAATGAGTACATGAATGCAATGCATGAAGATATATATGATATGCAATGTAACTATAGTGTTAGTGGTGATGCAATGTAGGATACAATGTATATATACATGAAGGAATGAAGGTAAAAAAATGCAAGTTATATGTAAGGTGATACAATGCTCAATGTTAACAAATCCTATACTTACCTCATATTACCCTTACACTATGTCTCTACACATTGCTATGACTCTAGTTCACATTGATGCATGTCGTACTTGGCCCTCTTCCTACATGTTCACTCACCCCTTATCTCTCCATATATATGTTGTGTATTGATTAGCTTAGGTTGGTTTGGCTTGTGCTTGTATTGATTCTAGTCTAAATTGGTTAGGCTTAGTGAGACTTGATTGGCTAGGAGTGGCCTAGTTGACCTAGTCGACTAGTGTAGTTGACTGGAGTTGACCAAGTGTTGACTTTAGTCTAGTTTGACCTAGACAGCATGCAGATGCATGATAGATTACATTTATCATTTTCTGTGTACATCTTGACTTGTGTTGCTCTAACTAGGAGTCAGGTACCTCATCTTGGACAGTACATTTACTTCAGACATTCAGATACCAGACGAGTACATTCTCTGATTATTTCATAACTTGCTTAGAATTATATTCCTGCTCTAGTTTACCTTATTTGATGCTGTCATGATATTATCACGGATTGGTACTATATGGATCCCTACATTGAAATGTTATCCCCCTCGGAAGCATCGGATACATCATGTCATGTGTTTCATGTACATCATGTATTCCTCGCTCTCATGTTATTCATGTTTCTCATGTGCTTCATGCTCGTTCATGCATGCTCGTGTACTCTCATGTGCTCTCATGATCGGTTATGTTTCCCATGTATCTCATGTATAACCTATACTTCATGTGCACTCATTTATGAGCCTTCATGTGAATTTCATGTGCACCCATTTATGGGCCCCCATGTGAACTTCATGTGCACTCATATATGAGCTCTCATGTATACTTCATGTGCACCCATTTATGGGCTTCATGTGAAAACCATGTACGTAACATAACTTGTCTGGATCCTTGCGTATTGATTGGGGTATGGAGGAGTATAAATAGTCATGTGAACAATTCTAAAGTAGAATAGCCATGTACGCCTCTTTAGTATAGCCATGTGCAAATCAAGTCGTTCATATGTCGACTTTGTACTCTAAATCACTAGTCACTAGTAGCTCTCTACTTATAGTAGATATTTATACTATAGTTCTCTCTCTCTGTTTACATCATGTACTTTCTTTCAGTTTTATGTATCGTACTCTCTTGCATGTTTATATTCTTTAACCTGTTATGATCTGCATGAGATGTATTGTGCTCGCTCCCGTCCTGACTGGACCTGTTGAAAATTTTACAGAGGATGATGAGGAACCCTGCACCCCTTACTTTGGAGCTTGCCTAGATGACACTCGCGACCTGGACCCCTGGAGAAGTTCAGGCAGCTGCTGAAGATGATACCCATTGCATAGTTTAGCTAGTCTAGATTGTTTCCTTTTCATGTTTAGCTGTTGTCCTTATTTTTAGAGTTGTATATTTAGAGATGTTGAGACTAGTAGTTGTTAACTTGTTATTTCATTCTGCTATACCTCAGTTGAGGATTCCTTATCTATTTCATCGTGCCATATTCTATCTATAGATTGTGATTGAGTTGTACCTCTGTGTTGGCCTCCTTATGGAGAGTATTTCATGTTATGTTAGTTATAGTTCATGACCTAGAACAGCGTTCAACCGCCGATACTGCGGCATAGGCTGGGCGCTGTTACGTTCTCGTACCCTCACAGTGGGTGCGGGTCGTGACATAGAAGAACAACTACTTAGTTTCGGGATGCACTTGAGCGTTTGGCATAACAGATTCAAACCTGAACAACATCTTGGAGGTCTTTGAGGTCCAAGCTACTGGGTTTGGATTAATTGTCAACCCGAAGAGCCCCAGGCTGTGCTCTGCCCTGCTCAATAATGGTTACGCACTTTTGTTATGCGGGAAGGGCCTCAGGCGATGTTGCTAGCTTCGTGCAGGAGATGCGTTCTTGCTCGGGCCAATAGCTGCTTCATTAGCCATATTGGAGTTCCTTCACGTCTGACTTGGAACTGGCTCGCTCTGACGCTGTTGCGTTTTTGGCGACTGTACGCTTCTGAAGATTGCACATTGTAGACTTTAGATGTTTAGTCTTTATTTGTAATCATAAAGAATCTATAATAGATCTTTGTAGACATAATTTTTGGTAAAGGACTCCTTTTTATGCACTGATTCTCTTACGATTTTGAGTGATGAGCGCAGCAACTTTAGTGTTTTTTGCACTTTTGTGTACTACACTTTTGTAGATGCTGCATTTTTTTATGCATCTACAAGACCTCCTTCAAAGTTTTCAAACTTGAACAAGTTCGGAACACTTTAAATAGAAGCATAAAATGACACATGGCTTTGAAAAGTGCACAGCACGCTAGCTGACAGGCTATCGTCACGCTTAGTCTTCAGCATTAAATGCCTTGAGCCGTCATTTCATTTAAAGTTAATAATAACTCCTCATTTTTAGGTAACGACCACCATGATCTCGATTTTAATTCCTATACCGTTCGAAGTGTTTATTCAAATACGAAGAGTTTTGTTTTTATCTGCTGACGTAGACCTATTCTATAAGTAAGGGGTTGCTCAGAGAGAGAAAACTTTCCTGCCTTCTGTCTTCTCTTCCAACCAAAGCTTTTGTCAAAGATTTCTTCTTTCTTCCAAAACCCTAACTTTTTTGCCATGGCTTCTAAGAGATCGAGAGTCCCTAAAGCTTCCTGAGCGGCTGCGGTGAGCACAAAGAAGGCCAGAGGAAAGCGGCCAGCCTCAGAGGCCGTCGGCGTTGATGACCCTCCAGCCGTCGATGTCGTAGTGCACAGCTACGTGCGGCCGCCTGTCACGAGTAATGAACTTTGACTCTCTGCTTTGCTGATGCACATGAGCGCTTACTCCTCAGAGTAGCATCTCGTAGATGTGCTGAAGCTCTTCTCGCTGATGTGCATGGGCAATGTTCTTTGGAGAAGTGTCTGTAGATGCGTTGAAGCTTTATCACCCGACGCGCATGGTCGTTACTTTTATAAAGTAATGAATATAAGATGTGCTGAAGTTTTTGTCGACACGTAGGATCACTATACAGTGCCTGTACGGATGCTCGCTCGCTGAAACGCAGTGCTACTAAGTAGTGCCTGCGCGGATGCTTGCTTGCTAAAGTGCAGTGCTACGAAGTAGTACCTGCACGGATGCTCGCTCACTGAAATGCAGTGATACTAAGTAGTGCCTGTGCGGACGCTTGCCTGTGCCGTCTGCACGCTAGAAATAAATGTCGATAAGGAGCTCGTCGAGCCAGCCAAGAGGTTGATTGCCAAAGATCAACTGGCGGGGCGACTGGATCAGATATAGCAGCAGCGTCAGGGCTACTTTTGTCGTATGTTGGATCAGGACAGGTTAATGCCCTCCCTCCACGCCAGTACGACGAAGCTAAAGCCTCAATTTCTTTTTGCGACCAGCTGGCTTTGAAGGAGACGAACCTCCTAGAACTCAGGACGGACTAGTATTTTGAGAATGATGGCCTTGCTTTATATATTCCGACGACCGATTGACACCTACCGGTGTCAATCTTTTTATGTTTTGTCGAAAGACGACGTATGGAGTTGAATCAGATCCCGAGCTAGGGGGTTTAGTTGCGGGCCGCTTTATAGTAGATAAGTGTTCCAAGAGAAAGGACACTTTTACGTATGCTCGGTGCAGTCCGTCGTTTTCTTTGCGGGTGCTGCTTCCTGGTCATATCCTCAGTGACCTTACCACGGATGTCCATCCATTTAGAGCTTCTATCTTTGCCAGTAGGCTTCTAGCGGCCGGATGTATGTACCCGACGGGACCCTACCGTATCGAGGGCTGGGTTCATCCTGACAAAAAGTAGAGTGACTTGACCCGATGGATATTAGAAACCTTTAAGAAAGATCTGAGTGGCACTGGCTTACGCCGTGCCATAAAGGCTATGGAACATGGTATCCCTATTAACCAGTCTTTGTTTTTGGCCTTGCTAGAGTTGTACAATCACCACACCGGGACCTTGTTCATGTCATATGAAGATATGGGATTGGCCCTCCATGAGATGTTTGCCCTCTCGAAGCTGCCTTGGGGTGAGCACCCGTATGAGGATTACACCCCTAGCCAAGACGATTTCATATGGCTGGAAAACAAGTACCCCGAGATGATGACAGTGTACAAAGAACTGCTTTGCCATCATTAGGTATGTGTGCGTCTGGACTCTGCGAATACTCATCCCCACCTTAATGTATGGAAAAAGTACTTCTTTATGTAGGAACCGTCGGAGCCCGGAACATTTTGTTTTACAACTTGCATGGCGTATACCACTGACGAGGTGGAAGATAAGATGGCGAAGGCGAAGGTGTCAGCTCCTTCGTTGGATGCTAAGGAAAAACCCACCTCTATAGTCCATAATTATTTCTACCAAAACTTGACTACGCTGAATCAGAAAGCGGCACTAGCTGCCTTTTGATGATGTGGTTAAGGAAGGTCATGGTGTCTGGAGGTTCAGGCTCTATGGGACAGTTCAATCGGGAGCTTATCGTGCCGTCTGTGATGTTGGCCTTTAGGTATTCCCTGGCTCTGTTCCCTGCCGTGGTATGTAATACACTTCGAGGCTTGCGGGAGCTCTCGGAGAAAATAATAGAATATCGTGGATACGAAAGCAAATTCCCTCGGGTGGAAGATCCCTACCATTATTTGATGGCTTGGTTAGCGCTGTATCATACTGTTTAATTGCTTCTACCACCATCGACGACTATGAGGAGGGAGACATGAACCTGCACAACTATCACCGGGAAAAGTGGGTCCATGACGGCGTTCCTACCTGCAGACGGGCGTTAAACTGCTTGGACGGCTATAGTTTCAACATGATTTCGCCTTCCTACAGCGGCTACCTTGTGGGTGATACTGGTCGACCGGGAGGAAAAAAGGGATGAGATGACCGTCGGTACCTTTCGTTGGTTATTAGCCATTCGTCCCTCGCATCTAATGTATCGGAACCAAAACTGGGTGTACCTGGAGCCTTATCTGCCAAGCCGATTCGTACGGTAGTTCAGCTATAGCCAGACTATGATGAACAACCCAAGTCCCTGCCTCGGTTACGAGAGAAGTTTGTTGGATGGCGCCTGTGTATGGTGTTATTATAATGTTGGATATACTGGGGCAGAATTTACAATTTCTGGAATACACAGGAAGACCCGTATCTTGCACCCTGCTGTAAAGTTTTACTGCTTGGTGAATAACTTCTCGTCCAGTTATGACCGAAAGCAGAGTTTTATTGTGGGCACGAAGTTCGAGAGGCCCAGTTGGCCCCTCAAGAGTTTGCAGTTGCGGGTGGTAGGTCCTCGGATGGTTCCAGTGCTTCTCGGGAGAAAAGGGAGGATGTGAGGCCTCTAAATTCTCCACCGATACGTCGAGCTTCTTCATCGGCGAGGCGACATAATTTATTACAGTAGAGTGTTCCACCTGTTTCCTCATTTTCACAGGTATATTTCAGTCTTTTTTATTCAAATTTTTACCTATGACTTTCCACTTATTACTGTTTTGCTGGTATAGGCAAAAGAGAAGTCGGGGTGGTCGGAGACACTCAAGGAACTTCCAGAGGAGCCTCTTCCAGAGGTGTCCCTTAGGGGTCCACTACGTCCGATGGTTAGGGTTACCACCTATCTGCCGAAGGTCCTTCTTCGAGAAGGGAAGAAAGATCCGCCTCTATCGCGAGGGCCGAAGATGCTAGTATTCCTGAGGAAGGCCCAACAGCTGCAGCAGCTGAGGCTGTTAAGTCAGAAGGGGTTTCTCTGCTGCCTGTCTCTTTTGATTATGAGACTCGGGATTTTTCGGAGCTTATGGTTTCGCACCAAAAAGTGGCTTCCGCGGTTGGACCCATAGTGATACCCGGGGTTGGCCCTGTGGTGAACGAAGGCGCATCTTGGGAACCTATACCCGAGATGGGTCACCCAGTCGAGGGTACTGAAGGCATTACCGGTGGTTCCCCTGTGGAACCTCCTCCTCAGGAAGGTGAGGAGGAACCTGTAATTGAGGAATTACTACTGGCATACATCAGAGATCCGCCACATGAGCCGGTTGAAGAGAATATCGGAAAGTTGATAGCGGAAGTTGTTGATGAGCAAGCTGGCCGAGCTATTGAGGAGCCGGTCAAGATGACCATCGAGCAGTTGGTCGATGAGGTCATTATGAAAGCAGCCCAAGAGGCTATTGAGGAGTTGGCCAACATGGTCCCAGGAGAGGCAACTGAGGGGACCACGAAAGAGCCGGCCGAGGAGGCTGCTGATGAGTTGGCCATCAAGGAGCCTGTCAATGTAGCCACTGAGATAGAGGTCGAGAGAGCTGCTGATGAGCTCATCGACGAGACCATCGATAGCCTGGAGAATGAGATTATTAAAGAATCGATCGAGAAGACCACTGATGAACCGGTTGCTGATGAGCCCCTTAATATAGTCGCTGCAGAGCTGCTTGAGGAGGCTGATGTCGAGCCAGCTACTTGAGATTTACTCGAGGAGACCACTAATGAGCCGGTTGCTGAAGAACCAGTTAAGGAGACTGCTAAGGGATTGGTTGAAGTGACTATTAAAAAATCGATCACAGAGGCCGTTCGAGTGCCAGTCCATGAGGCTCCCCAGAAGTCAGTCGTAGCAATTATTGAAAAATCGGCAAGGAAGCCTGTTGAAGAGCCGGCCATGCATCAGACAGCGTCCACAAGTTCCATCCCTACTTTGTTGACGGCTTCAGTTCCAGTCATGGCACCTTTTGTCCCGGTCACGATACCAAGTTTGTATTGGTTGTTGCTGCTTTTAATCGTGGCATCTCCGATGACCCTAATGGCTATAGCCGAAAATGCTTACTATACCAACCTCATCCTAGGGACCATTTTCCATGCTCTAAAGTACGGTATAGAGGGTGTCCTGCAGCATAACCAAACGTTTAGGTAGGCCTGGTCTGCTTTAAGAGCCCAGCTAGTGGCATTGCGTGAATATCAGGGATACGAAGTGAATGCAGATGCAATAGAGTCCCTTCTGATTGAATTAGAAGCCACCATCTCAGAGCTTCAAGATCTTGAGTACCGTATATCTTCTCTAGCGGACGCAAAATTAGAGAAAATGGCTGCTAAACTTTTCCAGCACGAACGGAGACGTTAGGCTCTGACTAACAGGCTTGCCGAGGTTGAAGCCAAGATTGAAGAGGCGAACGATGTCGAAGAAGTTCAAGTCTGCCATCGAACAACCTTTGAGGAACAGTACGAGACCCTCCGAGACCAGATTCGGCAGTTGGAAGAGACGTTGGCCTTCGCCAAACGACCAGCAGAAGGTTCTTCGACAACGATCCGAGACCTTAGCTCGGAAAAGAAAAAACATTGGCGTTTGTCAAGCCGTGCTAGACTTTGCATGACAGAACCTGTCCTAGCTCGAGGGTGAAGCCGCCAGACGACAAAAGGTAAAGCGCCGAGTCAAAGAGTTGGTCGGGCCCCGGGTTGCCCTTTTGAGGAGTCGTCTTGAAGAACTTATGCATCGATTGTTGCAATGTTGATGTCTTTTGTCTTTTTCTTCCTCTCTTTTTGGAGGCCCTTTTGTAGTAATGAAAAAAACTTTTCTTTTTCATGAATGAAAGAATCTTATCTTTGTTTCTTTACTTGTCCATTTACTATAAACTTTTTATACAGTAGTGAAATGGAGGTATGGAGATAACTCCGCTGGGGATGGGGTGTTTACTCAGAGGTAACTGTAGAAGCATGAAAAAGAGGATATTGCTTTCAGTCCCACAACGAAAAGAAGAAAAAGAAAGGGCTCATTCTATTCTATAAATAAAGCCCCCTTGCCTCCTCTGAAAAGGGCACCAAAAAGAAAAAGAAGAAAAGAAAAGGGAGCCCGTGTCCAGGTAGCCCATTCGAGCCACAAAAAGTTGCAACAGTGCTTCTTCTTCTTTTGGATCGGCATCTTGGCAAGGATAAAGTTGGATCCTGAGTACTATGCGCCTTCACAGGCTAGTACGAAGAAATCCAAGGTAGCAACTTGGACTCTTCTTTCTACATGCCTTCGGGTGCTAAGTCGAAGAAGTCTAGGGCAATGCGGGCTCAACAAGCCCAGTCAACTGTCCAATCTGCTGACCGTCAGCGGGTACCACTAACTGTTACACGGGCCCCTGATGGAAAGTTGTACAGAACCTCCCGTATCCAGTCCTCTGCGGCAAACGGACAGGGTAGGTCCCAAAAGTCTCCTTACAACGATCGAGAGCAGTGCTTTACTAGCCTCAGATTAGGAAGCAAATATGCCTAAAAGTCTCCCTACAACAATCGAGAGCAAGTGCTTTACTAGCCTCAGATAAGGGAGCAAATATGCCCAAAAGTCTTCCTACAACGATCGAGAGCAAGTGCTTTTACTAGCCTCACATCAGGGAACAAATATGATACCTACGCACCCGGGCGCTCGGGATACCCGGGCCCACAAAATGGATACAAAGGAGAGAGAAGCAACCTTGGCGTGCGATGAGCCCTTTCCAGGACATCACTGCACCCAAGTCGCCATCAATTGCTGCTTCCACAAGACAGTGGCTCCACCCCCAAGGCAGTCTGTATTCCTGCGACCATAACCTGCTGCGTCTTTTCGACATCATCTCGGAAGCATGATGCCAATTGAAGACTTCGTAACGGCTACTCTCAAATAGACGTATTACTTAGATGTCTCAGTTAGGTGCATTGCCTCAGCCCGGCGCATCACAAACTTTTGAGGGAGTCCATCATTAAATCTTCTTCGAATAGAAGATCCATAATCCGCAGTGTCAGCACTCGCCAAGGAGGAGGATCGGTCAAATTCATCTTCATTGAGAAGTCAAAAGAGAGACAAACAAAATTCTTTCAAAACCGTTGCTGACCGTATAGGCGTTATGCGGCCAAGTTGATCCAGGCCACAGAAGGAAGAGCCGCATGAGACTTATGCAGCTAAGTGGACTCGGGCCACCGAAGCAAGGCTCTCGAAGACTCCATGCGGCCAAGTGGACTCGAGCTGCAGAAGCAAAGCTTTTGAAGACCCCATACGGCTAAGTAAAACTTAGCCGTAAAAGGAATGCTCCTGGAGACTCCATATGGCTAAGAAGACTCGAGCCGCAGAAGAAAGGCTCTCAGAGACCCCATGCGGCTAAGTAGACTCGAGGCGCAGAAGCAAGGCTCTCGAAGATCCCATACGGCCAAGTGAAACCAAGCTGTAGAAGAAAGGCTCTCGAAGATCCCATGCGGCCAAGCGAAGTCGAGCCACAGAAGCAAGATTCCTAAGGCCACTATACGGCCAAAATGATTCAGGCTCTACTTTGTGGGTGGGATACATGGCAATTTGACCAAGTCTCAACCACCCAAATTTGCTACAACAAAGAAATCGCAACAACTGTCACGACCCGCACCTTATTTAGGGCCACGAACACGTGGGTACGTCCAGCCTACGCCACAGTATCGACGGTAGAATGCTGTAAAGGTCATCTAAAATATATAGAATGTAAGATACAATAATATAACCTGTCATCTCCATACGGAGGAATATAATTACCACTCAATCACATGATCTAAGGAAGATAAGCACGATGATAAAGATAAAGATAAAGATAAAGATGAAGTAAATAGTCAGAAATAGTGCCGAGACACAATCACAAGTTCATAATCCCAGACATAAAACTTATCCCAAATAAATACTACAAGTCTCAAAGTATCAAACTGGAATGTAATCCAGACAAAATTTAGGTAAACTACGTCACTACTGGCGGTGCGTCCTCTACGAGCACCGGGTCCACAGGCTGGTCCTGGTCGTAGGCTCCATCTATGCCAACCCGTAGTAGGTCGGGCAATCTGTATCTAAATCCTCTAAAAAACAACGGGGGTTATCCTGTCAGGATTGATAAATACTATAAGAGACAATTATAATAAAATACAAGATAAAATATCAAGACTGAAAGTAAAATAGTACAGGAGATCTGGATTTCATGTCATGTGTGAGATACAAGATAAAACTGGAATATAAACAGTGGAAAGTAATCTGAGGTATGATGTAAACAAAAAAGAAAGTGCCATGAGATATTAGAGTGTTATGTGATCGGCTTGGGTCAAGATCTGGCTGTTCCATTTGACCGGCTATGCACAGGTAGTATAATAGTGTAGGGATCAGGCCGGCCAAAATGGAAGGCTATGCAAAAGTACTATAATGTCAGGCTACACCCTACGTGTGGTACTGAGGGTGGAGCTATGCACAGGTAATAAACAAGTAGGGGTAATGATCACATAACCTCTAATAACTCTCCATCCCCCGAATAATATATGGATACGGACATAATACATCATGACACGGGATTTTCTAAGAGAGTAGCAAATTGCCTTAGGAATCGACGTCTATACAAGTACAAGAAACAAGATCGAACAATGTACCAGTATACCAAGTAACTCTGGAATGACATCTTATGACAGGATTCGACGTATACTAGTTCGTGTACCATCGTGTCGAGAATCAAGTAACACACTATAATTGAATCGGATATAGTAGATATCAAAATAATAAAAACTATCAGAGAATGTACTCGCCTGCTGTCCTGAGATAAAGAATCCATACTACCACTCAAATGAGCCACGAAGGGTCAACTTGTGCAATAGTCTCCTAATGCTGAAACAAACAATACCAACGTGTTCAGAATGGTCAATTTAGTTAGGATAGCCTGTCCTTAAGTCCAATTCTGGACACAAGGGCAAAACGGTAATTTTGGGCCAAAACGGTGTCCGCCGTTGGACCCGCTTTGCACCGAAAAGCGTGCCAAAACCTACAGTCTCTAAAGTCATCAAACTATATGACTACAGGTTCGTTTTGACGAGATGAACCTAACCGTATGTCTAAAGTTGGATTCTGGTGGGCCGTGCACAAATTCGCCTGTAGGATCGGGTCACGGGCCCGCCAAAATAGCGTTCCGGTCGACCTTCTCAGATTCTGACCAAACTTGGCATACAGGATCAAAAAAATGATACGGTCCTGTTGGCGCTAGTTTCGTCTCGATATAACGAACGTGCACAATGTAATTGACAAATTTGCAAAAAAGACGATACGGTAAATTTTGACGGATACGCATCAAATTCGTCGTGCACACGCGACCAATTTGAATTCCGTCAAAGTCCACACGTCTACGAAGTCGATACGCACCTTTCGATACTTTTGGTTCGTGATCACGTTGCCCGGATTGACGGGACGGATGGCATATCGGGACATTTTTCTAAAATTTTAGTATTTTTGAAAACAATTTTTTCTTCAACTTCACAAACCAATAGCCTTCTGCATAATACATAAAAATTAAATCAACAAGAAGGGTTTTAATCTCCTATATGTTGTCTACAAGTCTCTTCAAATCGATTTTTAAAACTAGCAACACGCTGCTCGCAAATCGGCCACAAAGTTGAGGTTTCAGGACAGTTTCTAACGTCCAATATAACAAGTTTTTCTCGATTTTGGAACTCATTTTTCGTCGCACATGATGCGAATCGGCACGAACAATTTGAAGGAATACGGAGACGTATATGTTGTGAACATACCAGAAGAAACGGATCATGAAACGATCGAGCGAGCGTCGCGCAAGATCAAGGCGAAGTCGGGTTCGCGGCTGCTATGCGCTGCTGTCCTGTCTTGGCGTCCTGTCGTCGTTGCACACGTCCTGGCCGGCCTTCGACGGTCGTGGTGGTCGCCCAAGGTCGACGACAAGGTCGGGGGTTCATGCGGCTAGGGTTTTGATAAAAAAAAACTCTCTCTCTCTCACACATATAAAGGGCCCGGGTTCGAGTTTGCTATAGAAGTTGCTGCTCGGTTTTAGCCCATGGAGTTGTGAGGTTTCAGCTCAGTTTTAGCCAATCGAGCTTGGGATGGCTGTGTGTGTGTGTGTGGCTTGTTTTATTTTGACTTGCTATTCTATTTTGACTTTTTATTTATTACATTATTCCCTTATACATATAACAATTTATATGTAGCATACATACATACATACATACATACATACATACATACATACATACATACATACATACATACATACATACATACATACATACATATAATATACAACCATATATAAAAATAGTACTTGCCCACCCTTTTATAAACATTGTTTTTAAAACTATTTTATTCCCTTTCTATATATTCAAAAATCTTAGTTATATATATTCAAAAATCTTAGTTATAAAGATAGTATTTGCCCACCCTTTCTATATATAAATCTTAGTTATATATATTCAAAAATCTTAATTTATTTATAAATAAAACAAATATTTTATATTCTATATTTATTTAATATATTAAAGATTTTTATAAATAAAGCTCTATTGAACATGTATATATCTATATCAACAAAATACCTATTTAACTAACAATGTAAAAATACTAGCAATAATAATTTAAATAATATTAAAATAATAAAATAATGTAAGTGACCATATTAGTCCTATTCAGGAAAGTGGGGGTGACAAGTCTACCCTCCTAAAAAAATTTTGTCCTCGAAATTAGAGCAAACTAGCACAAATCACGCAAGCAATTAACAAGGAGCATAATAACTCAATGCTCGAAGAGATAAGGGTAACGCTCCCGCATCTCGTCCTCTCTCTCCAAGGTAGACTCACCAGGAGAGTGATGCCTCCATGTGACACGAACCAAGGGTATAACTTGGTTTCGAAGCACCTTCTCTCGACGATCCAGAATCTCCTCAGGCTGCTCTGGATAGCGGAAAGTAGGCCCCACCTCTAACTCGAAGTAATCCAATACAATGCTAGTATCTGCCACATACCACCTCAACTTGCGACAAATGGAACACGTTGTGAACTCCCTCGAGCGTAGGCGGCTAGTCTAGTCGATAGGCCACTAAACCGACCCTTTTAAGAATAGTGAAAGGTCCGATGAAGTGCGGACTAAGCTTCCCGTCTTGGCCAAAGCGAATCGTGTCCCGTGTCAGAAAAATCCTTAAGAACACTATATCGCAAACCTAGATACAAGAAAAGACTCAATACAAGACCCTAAAGTAAACAATTACAAGCAAGCACAAACAGAAACTAATACTAACCTCGAACTCTAATGGTCTCCGGTGGCTATCGGCCTAAAGCCGCAGTCTATCCTGAGCCACCCGAAGTCTATCCCTGATCAACATAACCTTCTCTGCTGCATCCACTACCATCTCTGGGCCAAGCAAAACTCTCTCACCGATATCGGCCCGTGACAAAAGAGTGTGATATCTCCGTCCGTATAGAGCCTCGAATGGTGACATATCTATACTGGCCTGATAGTTGTTGTTGTAAGAAAACTCTACCAGGTGAAGATGGTCCTCTCAAGATCCCCCGTAATCTAACACACAAGTGCGAATCATATCCTCAAGTTTCTGGATGGTCTTCTCTGGCTGTCCGTCCGTCTGGGGGTGATACGCAATACTGAACTTGAGCTGGATGCCCAAGCTAGTATGCAAACTCCTCTAGAAGTGGGAAGTGAAACGACTATCCCGATCCGAGACTATGCTCACCGGAACTCCGTTCAATCTGACTATCTGATGCACGTACAGCTCTGCCAGCTTCTCCGTAGACAAACCCACCTTGAAAGGCAAGAAGTGGGCTGATTTGGTCAATCAATCAACGATAACCCAAATCGCGTCTTTTCCTTCTGGAGATCGTGGAAGTCCAGACACAAAATCCATAGTGAGGTGCTCTCACTTTCATTCTGGAATGGGTAGTAGATGTAGCAACCCAACTGGCCTCTGTCTCTCAGCTTTCACCTGCTAGCACACCAAGCATCGAGATACAAACTGAGTTGCCTCTCGCTTCATGCCATACCACCATATGTGCTCTCTCAAGTCTCTGTACATCTTGTTGGCTCCAGGATACATAGAGTACTGAGAACGATGCACTTCCTGCAAAATCTCCTCTTGAAGCTCTCCACTCAGAATGCATAATCAAGTACCGTGCCTCAGCGACCCATCTTCGACTATAGAGAAATCATCTAGCAATCTTACTTGCACCTGTTTCCTGATGCTCCTCAGGGCCACGTCCTCAAACAGTGTTGATCTGACCCTAACCATCAACACAGACTGAATCTGTAAACCCCCCATCTGAATCTCCATACTCAGAACGATCACCTCGATACCCAACCTTTCCAGATCAGTAAATAGATGACAATCTGCCGCCAAATACATAGCGACTAGATACCTGCTCAAGGTATCTGTAACTACGTTAGGCTTTCCTAGATGGTACTGCAAGTAGATATCGAAGTCCTTCATCAGTTCAAGCCACCTCCTCCGCCTCATGTTCAATTCCTTCTGGGTGAACACATACTTCAAGCTCTTGTGATCCGTGAAGTTTTCAACTTACTGGCACCCTCTATCCAGAATACTATACTACACTTATGGGATACTACCTTCTATTATCTTCCTCAAATGAATACGGGTAAATAAGTAGCATGCAGGGCTCAGTTGAATGGGACACAAGTGTCATGTGGGTAGTAGGCTTAATGTGGGTCGTGTCCATATCTTGGGTCAACAAGTTTGGGTCGAAATGGTGCCCCCAATTCGAGTCGGAAATAAAAGTGAGTTCGTGGGATGAATCAAGATTGGGCCTTGTGTCAGGAAAGTCGTGTGATAAAATAAAGCACAAGATGGTGTGCCTGAGAGGGACACGAAGGTCATGGGCGTAGTATGTCTTGTCTAGATCAGGCATATGAAGTTGGTTTTGAGAAAACAACTAATCTTGTGCTCCTAAATTAAAAGTCATGGCAATATGCATATGATAATCCTAAATAAAAGTGGGAATGGTCAATGGCCTAAATTGATCCGGAAGTTATGCGATACAAAGATAGTACAAGAGAACGAGTTTGAGTGGGACATGATATATCAAAATAAAGATAATCTTGTCTACTACAAACTTATGAAGGAAGTTTCCAGAGATTGACATCTCTGACGCTACAGAAATCAAAGTCATGAAAGAATATTCGTCTTTCTAGGATACTCTCTCTAGGGTGCCTACCCATGTCTTGACGCTATCTACATAAGGTACTAACACATCTATATGATACTTGGATGGTACCCCTATACTAGGTTGTTCATGTCTCTCCTCCAACTAGGCACTAAACTGGTGGTTCCTAAACTTCTATAACACTTGAAATACTTCGGCTATTGCTACTAGGGTACTCCTATTCTGGTACCTGGTGCAACTCCTACCTAAACACTTATTAATCACTCTAGGGTTCTCATCTATATTTAATTATCAACAATCATATATAATACTTTTTGACTATACTCTAAACTATTAACACAATTTCTCAAGGACACAGACCTATTACAAATCACAAAGCCATCACACTATGGAAAACCTATAATAAAATGAGAATCTACGAGGACCTGGACTAAAGAACCGAAAGTATCCTTACTCCTAAGCTAATTGAGGCTGGAACAGAATCTATAATAATAGAAGTAAAATGATAGAGATGATATGTTACGACCCTTATCAAGATATAATATGATAATCATACACGTCTGTCCAAAATCATGATACTCAGAATCCTCGCCTCGCTAGTAAGCAAGGATGCGATAAACGGTAGATTCTATAACTGGGTATGCACCTCTATAATCATGTCATCTGGGATCCTCGCCACACCGACTAGTATGGTTGCGTGAAATCCCAAATGTCATAATCAAGATAGGTACATCCGAAGTCAGGTCCCTACGTTTCTGCCACGTCGGCTAATATAGCTGCGATAAACTCCAGGTTCCATAACCAAGTAGACGCTTTACCTACCATGTTATTCCGCCAACATATGTTATCAAAAGATATCGTAACTCTGGCCATAAAATTCATCTCGATATGACAATCAAAATTAATGATGATCCATCAAAATCAAATTCAATAACAAGGAGGAAGGGTGAACAGAAACAAGAGGAAAGGATTTCAAATTAACGTTCAACCAAGATTCTCAAGGGTCATCCCAGGAATCTCTCAAAAGTCCTAAGCAAAGAGTTCAATATGTCAATTGATAAGATATCGTTAAGGAAGGACAATTTATTTTGAAATACAAGAAGAGTTTGTCATGGTAATCAAAAGATCGAAATTTTCCTAATATGTGATTGAGTAACTCTTATCATAACCTAGAACCTATATCCTAACAGCAGGCTCGTAATTAGCACTCTAAGTCGAGCACCATTACAAAATCGCACAAGTTACGACACTGACCTGCATGGGCCACCATAAAAATGTGTCACGACCCGTACCCTATTTATGGGCACAAGCACATGGGTACATCCAGCATACGCCACAGTATCGGCGGTACAACGTTGTAAAGGTCATCTAGAATATATAGAATCTAAGACACAATAATATAACCTGTCATCTCCGTACGGAGGAATATAATCACCACTCAATCATATGATCTAAGGAAGATAAGCACGATGATAAAGATAAAGATAATGAAGTAAATAGTCTGAAATAGTGCCGAGCCACAAGCACAAGGTCAGAATCTAAGACATAAAATAATATCCCAAATAAATACTACAAGTCTCAAAGTATCAAACTGGAATGTAATCCAGACAAAATCTAGGTAAACTAGGTCACTATTGGCAGTGCATCCTCTACGAGCACCGGGTCCACAGGTTGGTCCTGGTCGTAGGCTCCATCTATGCAAACCCATAGTAGGTCAGGCAATCTGCATCTAAATCCTCTAAAAAATAACAGGGGTTATCCTGTCAGGATATGAGCAAGTACAAACACCAACAGCAGTTACATGTGAATTGATAAATACTATAAGAGACAATTATAATAAAATACAAGATGAAATATCAAGACTGAAAGTAAAATAGTACAGGATATCTGGATATCATGTCATGTGTGAGATACAAGATAAAACTGGAATATAATCAGTAGAAAGTAATCTGAGGTATGATATAAACATAAAAGAAAGTGCCATGAGATATTAGAGCGTTATGTGATCGACTTGGGTCAAGATCAGGCTGTTCCATTTGACCGGCTTTGCACAGGTAGTATAATAGTATAGGGCTCAGGCCGGCTAAAATGGAAGTCTATGCACAAGTAGTATAATGTCAGGCTACACCCTACGTGTGGTGAGGGTGGAGCTATGCACAGGTAATAAACAAGTAGGGATAATGATCACATAACCTCTAGTAACTCTCCATCTCCCGAATAGTATATGGATTCGGACATAATACGTCATGAAATGGGATTTTCTAAGAGGGTAGCAAATCTCCTTAGAAATTGACGTCTATACAAGTACATGAAACAAGATCGACCAATATACCAGTATACCAAGTAACTCTGGAATGACAACTCATGACATGACCATCATGTCTTGAATCAAGTAACACACTATAACTGAATCGGAAATAGTAGATATCAAGACAATAAAAACTATCAGAGAATGTACTCGCCTGCTGTCCTGAGATGAGGAATCCATACTACCACTCAAATGAGCCACGAAGGGTCAACTTGTGCAATAGTCTCCTAATGCTGAAACAAACAAAATCAACGTGTTCAGAATGGTCAATTTAGCTAGGATAGCATATCCTTAAGTCCAATTCGGGACACAAGGACAAAACGGTAATTTTGGGCCAAAACAGTGTCCGTCGTTAGACCTGCTTTGCATCGATAAATGTGCCAGAACCTATGGTCTCTAAAGTCATCAAACTATATGTCTACTCCGGTTTGCCGAGATTAACCCAACCGTATGTCCAAAGTTGGATTCTGGTGGGCCGTGCACAAATTCGCCCGTTGGATCGGGTCGCAGGCCCGCCAAAATAGCGTTTCTGTCGACCTTCTCAGATTCTGACCAAACTTGGCAGACAGGACCAAAAAAATGATACGGTCCATTTGGCACAAGTTTCGTCTCGATATGACGAACGTGCACAAAGTAATTGATAAATTTACAAAAAAGATGATGCGGTAAATTTTGACGGATACGTATCAAATTCGTTGCGCACACGCGACCAATTTGAATTCCATCAAAGCCCACACGTCCACTAAGTCGATATGTACCGTTCGATACTTTTGGTTCGTGACCACGTCTCCCAGATTGATAGGACAGATGGCATATCGGGACATTTTTCTAAAATTTTAGTATTTTTGAAAATTCTCCAACTTCACAAACAAATAACTTTCTGTATAATGTATAACAATTAAATCTATAAGAAGGGTTTTGATCTCCTATATGTTGTCTACAAGTCTCTTCAAATCGATTTTGAAAACTAGCAACACGCTGGTCGCAAATCGGCCACAAAGTTAAGGTTTTATGATAGTTTCTAACGTCAAATAAATTAAGTTTTTTTCGATTTTTGAACTCATTTTTTGTCGCACATGATGCGAACCGGCATGAACTATTTGAAGGAATACGAAAACGTATATGTTAGGAACGTACTAGAAGAAATAGATCGTGAAACGATCGAGCGAGCGTCGCGCAAGATCAAGGCGAAGTCGGGTTCGCGGTTGCTGTGCGCTGCTGCCCTGTCTTCGCGTCCTATCACCGTTGCGCGCGTCCTAGCCAGCCTCCGGCGATCGTGGTGGTCGCCCAGGGTCAACGGCGAGGTCGGGGGTTCGTGCGGCTAGGGTTTTGATAAAAAAACTCTTTCTCTCTCTCTCTCTCGAACACATATAAAGGGCCCGGGTTCGGGTTTGCTGAAGAAGTTGCTGCTCGGTTTTAGCCCATGGAGGTGTGAGGTTTTAGCTCGGCTTTAGCCAATCGAGCTTGAGATGGCTGTGTGTGTGTGGCTTGTTTTATTTGACTTGCTAATCTATTTTGACTTCTTATTTATTACTTTATTCCTTTATACATATAACAATTTATATGTAGCATGCATACATACATACATATATACATACATACATACATATATACATACATATAATATGCATCTATATATAAAAATAGTATTTGCCAACCCATTTATAAACATTTTTTTAAAACTATTTTATTCCCTTTCAATATATAAATAATAAATATGCATATATATATATATATATATATATATATATATATATATATATATATATATATATATATATATATATATATAAATATGCATATATATATATATATATACATATAGAAACTCCATAAATGGAATAATACCGAATAAATATATATATACAAAAATCTTAATTTATTTATAAATAAAACAAATATTTTATATTCTATATTTATTTAATATATTAAAGATTTTTATAAATAAAGCTCTATTGAACATGTATATATCTATATCAACAAAATACCTATTTAACTAATAATGTAAAAATACTAGCAGTAATAATTTAAATAATATTAAAAAATGAAATAATGTAAATGGCCATATTAGCCCTATTCAGGAAACAGGGGGTGACAACAACCCCCACCAGCTGGCAGCCTAAGATCGAGTCTTCGTGTGCTGTTACAGACAAGCCCGAACAAAAGCAGGCAGAAGCATAGTGGCCCAAGGTGAATTACTCATTTAAAGATAGTCATGTCAAGCCTATCTTCGACATGCTCCTGCAAGGGGATAGGATCCAACTCCCTCCACCAAGGCGCGAGCCTAGAGCAGCAGAGATGAAGGTCCCAAAATATTGCCACTTCCACCGCTATGTCCATCATTCCACTCATGACTTCTTCCAATTAAAGCGGTATATCCAGAATCTTATCAACTCCAAGGATCTGTCGCTAGATTTCGAAGATAATACCATGGCTGCAAACATGGTATCAGTTTAGTTCGGTGACTTCCCCCTAACAAATACTCAAGACGGGGTAATACCTGTCCTCCGGGCAATAATAGAGGTTACTAATCTTCCACCCGTTCGGGACCAGATGAATGGCTTGGTACCTCTCACCACGTCACGAGAAGAGGTCATGTGGGTGCAACCATATCTAGTGCCCGTAGTTATACAGGTGGTGCCATCTTCAACCAACAAAAAGAAGGGCAGGAAGTCCAGATCCTGCCATACAATCTCAGTCGAAGCTGAGGAGGTGGCGACCGTTGTTACCCGGTCTGGTGCACAATTCCAGCCCACTCTGGGTAATTCAGTCGAAGACCCTTAGTCGGCGACGCTGCCTGCTACTGATGTTCTGGGGCCATCTCAGCCTCCACCGGCGGACAGGTCCAAGCCGAAGGAAACCCGCTTCGACAGGCCGCTCCATAAGGATGTACCTCAGGGGCTGGAGAGACCTTACAACTTTGACATACTAGCACAACTGGCTAGTACACCAGCAAAGTTGTCATTATATGAGCTCCAAAGGCTCTCCAAGGATCTTCGTATCGCATTGAGCGAAGCACTCCAGAATGTTGACGCCTACTTAGCCCAGGTCAAGCCTACAGGGGAGGACACGTCAACAAATCTCCAGGACAGCAATTGTGTAGATGTAACACCCAGTTTTCCAAATAAGAGTAATTTTGAACTTTTGTAATTATAATTATTATTTATTTGTATTTACATCACATTGTGATTTTTGGTGATTTTTAATCATTTTTAAACTATTTAAAAACTATGAGTTATGATTTTGATGTGCTGCTAGTGAAACCCGAGAGACTGTCTGACCTAGAGCCTGACCATGGGATTGGGATAATTATTTATCATTTTAACTTGAGGATATTTTGGTCATTTGGTAAAATTTGAATTTATTTTAATTTATTGAATTGGTGATTGCTATCCTTGACTTTGACTTATTGAGACTTTATAGACTAGCCTAGAAGCTAACCCTAGCTATGGTTAATTAGTAGGCAATGGTGTGACCCTAGTCTAGCTTAAGTTAAATCTATTTTTAGTCACTAGAATCTAGTTTCAATAGAAAGAATTATGAATAGGTGAAAGGACTTGTGATTTGATTTCATGACTTGTGACTTAAGCCCATAGGCCCATAACTTGAAGCCCTAACCCTAACCAAACCCTAAGTGGCCAGCCACAATAGGATTCCTACTCCTATTTAATGCCCCCTCTCCTTGTTCTTGCCTCTTTTGTGCTCAACCAAGTTTTTAGAAGGAAAGGTAAATCTCCACTTTCCTAAATTCATAGTAAATCCATTTTCAATCCTTTTTGACCCAAATCTTTTGCATATGATTCTAATCAACCTCTACTTGCTAATTTTGAGGAGCAATTTCAGTTTTAGAGCAATTGGAAGGATTTGGCTAGCAACGGAAACCGTTGATTTGGGGTTTTTTCTTGATCCTTACAATCTATAGGTAAACCCCTCTAATTCTATTTTTATTCTGATTTTATTGCATGGTAGCCTAGATCTAGGTGTCCCTTAGTTGTAGTGAAGGATTGGTGTCGTTCGCAT
Organism: Iris pallida; assembly: GCA_029216955.1. NCBI lineage: Eukaryota > Viridiplantae > Streptophyta > Magnoliopsida > Asparagales > Iridaceae > Iris > Iris pallida. The sequence continues at coordinate 8,319,148 of JANAVB010041416.1, read as the reverse complement.
TAGGTTTCGTGTCCGTATTGGACACGTATCAATTTGTTAGGCTAGGTGTTTGTGGAAATGCCACAACTATTTCTTTTTACTGCTTTTGCAAATATTTTTGAATAAATTCCTAGATCTAGGGTTTGTTTGTTGATTTGTGTCCATGGTCAGGAGTATTGGAGTCGTATCGTATCCATACGCGGACACGAACACGCCCGCAGCAGCCTTAGGGCACTATCCTGCTACTCGGGCCCTAGTGCTCGCTGTACAGGACACGAGAACATGCCATTTTTTGGGAGAATGTCAGGGCACTGACTGAAATTAGCCTTCCAAAATCTGAGCTCAGGTGGTTGTGTGTGCGAGGAGTTCTCCTCCCCGCACTGGTCGTACGAGCAGGCTGCACGCACGTATTTTTGCCACTGACACGTGGTTGGACACGGCTGGACACGTATTTAGGACACGGTGCAGGGTGTCAGTGGGGTAGCCCTACCCCTGGCGTACACGTGTGCACGGCCACGTGTCCCCACGTGGCCTGTGTCGTGCGCTGGACACGTGTGCACACGTATACGATGCTGTGTCCAGTCTCTGTGCTCGTGTGGTATTTTAGTGTCTTGGACACGAATGTGTCCACTTGGTTGGACACATACACATTGTTTGACACGTACACACTTGACACTATGTTTACCAACCATTTAATTAGGTTATTAACATGTTTTTGATTTCGAATTAGGTTTTCCCATTTCTCACTGATATACTATGTTTGCCATATTGTTAACCCCTATATGTCTGAATGATTATGTGTATATTAGATTTCATGTTAACAAGGATTTTTGGTTATTGGGTTTTCGAATTTAGTTTCGGATTGAATGTGTAAATGGGTTTACTTTTAACTGTTAGCTAATTGTTTTGAACTGTCAATTACTTGAATTTTCCCTGAGAACAACACTAATTCCTGAGTTATTTCACTATTCAGTCACACTCATTCAATGCCCTATCACATTGCTCATGTTTTCATGTTCCTATTATACTTTCATACACACACAAAGCTGAAAAAATTGATTTTCTAACATATATACCACACTGATTTCCTGATAATGACACATTTCAACCCAATGTTAACACACTGAATTTTTCTAAGGTTACACACATTGATTCATACCATCACTGATTTCAATTTACTAACTGTCAATGCACTGATTCACTTAACTGACATTTACTTAGAAACCTGAGATCAATACACACCCCCTTCCTGTTAGTTTACACACTCTACTGTCATGTTGTAACACATTGTCTCACACACCCATTGACACATTATTCACATATGCCTAAACCTAACTACTAACTGTCATCTAAGAACAATGTGAAATTCTGAGAATTCCCTGTCATTACATTTTCATACCACACACATTGACACATTATGTTCACACTCACACTCTAGTCTAGGTTGCACTCCCATTATTGCATTGCACTGTCATTAACACCCTAAAAATCTGATTTCCTGTTATCCTATTGACACACACACACAAGTTAGTTGTAAAACACACACACATGTCTATCCCTATTTGTAATATAAATGTTAATGGCCTATATGTAATATATATATATATATATATATATATATATATATATATATATATATATATATATATATAATATGTGGGAATGTGTGATATAGACTATTGACACACACACAAAAGTTATTTGTAAAACATACACACATGTCTATCCCTGTTTTTTTTTTTTCAATAATATATATATATATATATATATATATATATATATATATATATATATATATATATATTATTGAAAAAATATATATATATATATATATTATTGAAAAAAAAAAATATATATATATATATATATATATTATTGAATATAATAATGTGGCCTATATGCATATGTGTATGTTAATTATATTAATTTAGATATATATATATAATATGTGGGAATGTGTGATATAGACTTTATGGCCTATAGCCTATGGCACATAGCCTATGTGATTCCTATGGCTCATAGCCTATGCATATGGCATGTATACACCAATGATGTGTGTTGATGACTTGTGTGGCCTTGTATTGTGTGTGGATGCTAGTATAGACATGGCTAGGCCTAGTGAGACTTGTTTGGGTTAGGCTTGACCGAGTTGACCTAGTTTGACTAGTATAGTTGACTAGAGTTGACCAAGGGTTGACTTTAGCCTAGATTGACCCCCAAACATCATGTAGATGCATTGTAGCAGTCTATTTTACTATTTTAGACATATAGTGACTTGTAATGTTCTATAGGAGACAGACACCACTCCTCGGACAGTATATTCTCTTCGGATATTCAAGATACCAGGAGAGTACATTCTCTGATAGTTCTCTCATTTACTTGTCGATTACTGTACTTCAGTTGTAGTTAGTTCTATTTGATTCTCTGTTAAAACACGATTTGATATTGCTGGATCCATTTTATGCGATACTCATTTATTCATGTCTGGCCTCCATTTCTGGAAACACTACTGGAAACACCTACTGGAATCACTTACTGGTATCAGTCATGTTCTGGCTGGACTTATATTTATTTTCGTGTCGGGTTCTTGATTCACTTGTACTTGTTGGGCGAAGAAATATTGGAGTAGACATGTGAACATTCCCAAATACTGGAACCACTCCTTGGAATTATACTGGAATGATAGCCACCCCACACTTGGCCGAGTGTACGGTGTGCCGTATTACCTACAGCCGTTCACATGTCGATCCTGATATTTTAAAATACACTATTAGTGTATAGTCTGGACTCATCCTGGAATCTTTGATCACTGACTGGACTCAACTTATACTGGACTCATCTTGTATTAGAATCATCTGGTATTAGATTTATATTGTCTGGACTCACATTGGGACTACACTTGAGCCATATTATACTGTCTAGACTTATATCATGTTACTCTAGTTCAGCTAGATTATATCTTATAGTCTTTATTTCCATGTTTCACTTCTTATTTAGTTACTTTACTTTCCTTGTACCTTAACTGTTTCTCTACATCATTACTTATATAAACTGCCATCTTCATTAATACAACTGTCTATAACTGTTTATAGTTCTCTGTCATTTATTTGAGATTTCTTGATGAGTTGTACTCGTTCCTGTCCTGACTGGACCTGTTAAAAATATTACAGATGCTTGCCCCGAGGACACTTGCCCTACTTACTATGGACCAGGAGATGGCTTAGCTTCCTTTGGCCCCGACACTCAGGACTGATCGGGAGACTAGCTAGTTGACTTGGTCTAGTTTTCATGTTTTAGAACTTGAGTTGTAAATAAGTTGAGATATGTTGTTTTGAGATTGTTGGAGATTATATTAATTTAGTAGTTGGTTTTATTGTTATATTTAGTCTTAGTTATAAACTTTTGTGATATCATATCGTGCTTAGACTGTGATTGAGATTCTATTATATTTGTACTGGTCCTTCGTTCGGAGTTAAGATTTTGACAAGTATATTATATAATTGCGTGAGTTGTTGGTTATATAGTGACCTAGAACAGCGTTCTACCGCCGACACTGCGGCATAGGCTGGGCGCTGTTACGTACTCGTACCCTCACAGTGGGTGCTGGTCATGACAGCAGACGCAATGCCCAATATCGTGTTCACCCTACAGGACATGTTAATAAAGACCAACTTGCATGATCGCCCCTTGTACTACACTGGATACATAGGCGACATCAAGGTGGATCAGATGCACATTGATCCTGGCTCGTCAATAAGCATTATCCCGAAAAGCTTGCTTCAAATCCTTGGCATCCCTATGCACCGGCTAGCGATGACCAATACTGCCATTAGCGGTTTAACTCGGGAAGGAGCTATCCCCTAGGAAAGATCAGCTTGAGATGTCAGATTGGCGACCTTAAGACGGAGGTTACCTGCTACGTCATAGACGCAGATGCGTCCTACAATATCCTCTTGGGGCATCCGTGGATACTTGACTATATGATCGTGTCGTCCACACTCCACCAGTGCTTCAAGTATGTCAGTAAGTACGGCTTCGTGAATATGGAATTCGTCGACATCGATCCCTTCAAAGGGGTTGAGTCTTACTATTCTTCGGAGGCTTATCTATATGAAGAATCCAAGAAGCACATAACTGATGAACTAGAGGCTATAACAGGGTCAGAGGAACCTTTAAAAATCTATCTCCAGGCCTGTAAACCGGGCAAAGTCGCACCCTTTGTCGGAACATTACATAAAGAGGTGTCCGGTTCTCTCGCCCCAGTTGCGCAATTGGAACCGATGGTCATCCGATTCCCGAGGTCCAGCCAGGAGCTAAAACCCGTCGTAGGGCCGATGGTGATCCGATTGCTGAAATCCAATCAAAGGCGATCGAAAGATACGAGGCCCTCTGTAGTGCCGATGGTGATTCGATTACCAAAATCTAGTCAAAGGCAATCGGAAGATGCAAAGTCTTCTATTGAGCCGATGGTTATCCGTCTCCCCATGACGAGCCAACAACCAAGTGTTGATCCGAGGCCCTCAGGCAAGCCAATGCCACAAACAGAACCCTTGGTAGTCAAGCTGCCCACGACAGCAATCCAACCTCCAGTCATGCAGGGGGTAGCTGAAGAGGAGACAGGACTCGCGAAGTATCTGGTTGCACAGGTGGATAGTCCCTCTCCTGATGATGTAATCCATGTAGACAAAATTCCTTATTTCACAAATAAGAGGGTACCTTTGAACTACCCTGAGTGAAATCTGATGTACGCTGTGGGGCACGATCTGGACATTAACCTGCACACACAGGTGACAACCATCCATACCGTAAATCGACTTACTTCTATTAGAGGTGCCTACTTCTTAGTCCCAGGAAGAAGAAAATGGGATCACATGATCATCTTCGGCCGAAAAGAAGGTCCTCAACCTTTCATGCCAGAAGAGTTCGATTCGAACCCGACGCTGAAAGATTGTCGCTCAACCTTTATAGTCCCCAAGCCAAGTACTTCATACAAAAGTAGGGGTAAAACATGGAGACTACCCCAGGTCTGAATTACGGCAACAGTCGACGATCGCCTCTGCAGCTGTCAGCCCCAGCTGGGAAACCTCAGGATTATTGTAGCAAGTCCAAACATGGTCTCGGTTATGTTACACCAGCAACAACGCCCGAGAGTTTCGATGAGGAATGCGAGTGGCATTCTCACTCATCCGAATCGCCTACATATAATTTCGATGATAGCATCGGGAATATATTCAGGCAGACATTATCTATCAACATGGCATCCACTGACATTGAAGATGAAGACTACGATCTACTTGAACCTCGCGAATTGGAGCCATGGGCCCAACAGCTGGATGCATAATGGGAGAAGCACTTTGAACAACGAGACCCTCCCACTGAAGGCGAAGTCATGCAAGTTGACCTTGGCAACAAATCCTCTCCAAAGCCAATCTTCGTCAGTAAAAGCCTGACGGACGGCGAGCGGGAGTCGTTGTTGCAACTCATCAGAGAGTTTATCGATGTTTTTGCTTGGAGCTATGAAGACATGCTAGGGCTAAACCCCGAGATCGTACTTCATAAACTCAATATTCATCCGGACGTAAAACTAGTCAAACAACAGCAACGGCGGTTCCGTCTAGACATCATGAACTCCATCGAAGCGGAACTAAACAAGCTTATAGCTAGCGGTTTCATCCGCGAGAAGCAACACCCAGACTGGATAGCTAATATAGTACCAGTCGTCAAGAAGAATGAAAAAATCCAAATCTGCATCGAGCTTCATAGTCTGAATGCGTCATGTCCTAAGGATAAATTACTTCTTTCCATCACCGACATAATGATCGATAATACGTATGGCTTTGAATGTATGTCCTTTATGGATGACTTTTCAGGATAAAATCAAATCAAAATGTCTTCTGATGATGAGAAGCATACGTCATTTCGAACACCGATCGACGTATATTGTTACACAGTTATGTCCTTCGGCCTAAACAATACCGGGGCTACATATCAACGAGCTATGAGTGTCATCTTTAGAGATCACTTGCGCAAGACGGTGGAGTGTTATGTTGACGACATTGCCATTAAAAGTCTCTCCAAGGATGATCACTTACACGATTTACGGACATTGTTCGACCTTATACGAGCACACAATCTGAAGATGAATCTCACCAAGTCTTTTCTGGCGTGTCCAGCAGGAAGTTTTTGGGCTTTGTCATTACTTTCCGGGGTATTCACATAGACCCCAATAAGACAAAAGCAATCCTGGAGATGAGCCCACCGAGGAACCTCTGTGAACTCCGTGAACTCCGTGGCCTTCAGGGAAGACTAGCCTACATCAGGAGGTTCATATCTAACCTCTTAGGGCGATGTCAACCTTTCACACAACTCATGAAAAAAGACGTCTCTTTCATATGGAATGAGGAATGTCAACGCGCCTTTGATGACATTAAGGAATACCTGTCGAATTTGCCGGTTCTGGTCGCCCCGGTCGCCGTAAAGCCCTTCCTGCTCTATGTACGGGCAATGGAACACTCCCTCGGCGCCTTGCTAGCACAGAATAATGACGCATGGCATGAACAAGCCATCTATTACCTGAGCCGAATGATGGTGGGGCCGGAGCATAGGTACACCGCCGTGGAGAAGGAATGCCTTGTCTTGGTGTTTGCCATTTAGAAAATACGACACTATGTGACAGGACAGACCATCCACGTTGTCTCACGAGTTAACCCCCTCAGGGTTCTCATGACCAAGCCAGGCGCACTCAGTTCTCGTCTAGCTACCTGGGCGATACTGTAATCCCCCTACGATATGGTTTTCGTTCCACAGAAGGCTGTCAAAGGTCAAGCCTTGGCCGACTTTCTAGAAGCCCATCCAAGCTCAGAAATAACTAGAATTTTTGCAGAAATCCCAGACGAAGTCGTTAACTCAAACATGACTTCACGTGATGCTGTTTGGCGAATGTTCTTCGACGGTGCTTCAAGGACGGGGCCCCAAGGGAATATCGTCGATGGAGACAGGATAGTATTAGTTTCTCCCTCTGGATTGGTAGTAAATCGGGCATACTCTCTCACAGAACCCAGTTCAAACAATGTAGCAGAATATAATACTTTGGTCATCGGACTCCAACTCGCAAAAGAAGTAGGGGTCGAATACCTAGAACCATATGGCGGCTCGCAGTTGATTGTTAATCAAATCTGAGGCTGATACAAGGTTCGCAACACGGACTTGATTCCATATCATCAGACAACAATTGCCATCATTGCAACCTTAGAAGGGTTCTTTATAGAGCATGTTCCTAGGCTCCAAAATATTAAATCCGACGCCCTAGCAGGCCTCGCCACTTCTTTGGCGATTCCAAACCATGCTCATCATCTAGTTGACGTGGTAGGCCATGAGCTGGTCATTCCCAAAAACAACGTTCAACTAGGTATGAGTTACTCCGCCCAGATAACTAATGACGTGAAAGACTGGAGACTCCCGTTTATCGACTTTGCAGTCTACGAAAACCTGCCTGAGAATGTAAAAGAAGCAACTTCGATCAGAAGGCATTCTTTCAGATTCTTTTATGACACAGAAACAAAAATGTTATATCGACGATCCTACGACGGTCTACTGTTAAGATGCCTGTCAAATGCAGAAGCCAAAGAAGCCATACGCGAGGATGACGATGGCGTTTGCGGGGCTCACCAACCTGGCCCGAAGTTGTAGGACCATCTCCGTCGGATGGGCTATTACTGGCCTACGATGGTAGCAGACGTTGTCGATTATACAAAGAAGTGTAAGGCTTGTCAGATCCACGCAGACTTCATACATCTGCCAACCAAATTCTTGCACCCAACAGTGGCCTCTTGGCGATTTGAAGCATGGGGAATGAACATCACTGGCCCAATCACCCCGCCGTCGTCTAGGGGACACCGGTTTATACTTGCAATCATCGACTACTTCTCCAAATGGGCGGAAGCTGTTCTGCTTGCAGACGTAAAGACATCAAACGTGATTAGTTTCATAAAACATCACGTCATCTACCATTTTGGATCATTCATGACAATGGTCCGCAGTTCGCATGCCATGTCTTCTATCGATTCTGTACAAGAATCGGATTCAGAATGTGGCTTCAATGGCATACAATCCGTCGGCTAATGGTCTGGCTAAAGCTTTTAACAAGACCATAATCAAGCTTCTCAAAAAGTTCGTGTCTTCAAACAAGCGCGACTGGAATGAAAAGCTGGGTGAATGCTTTTGGACGTATCGCACTATAATTTGGACCGCTATAGGAAATACATCGTTCTTTCTGGTTTACAGGAGCGAGGCAGTTCTCCCATTGGAGACCCAGATCCCCTCACTTCGTGTGGCCCTTACTTACCGGTTGACGTCGGACGATAACTACCGCCGACGGCTACAAGAATTGGAAGCCTTAGACGAGAAACGTTTACAAGCCCAACAAAGCATCGAGCTCTATCAAGCACGCATCTCTCGAGCCTTCAATAAGAAAATCAAGAAGAGGACATTCCAAGTCGGCGATCTCGTCTTGGCCATTCGCAGACCGATGGTCATGACTCACAAAACAGTCGACAAATTCTAGCCTAAATGGGAGGGACCATTCATCATCGAGTCCGTATTCTCCAACAACCCATACCGGCTCACAAAACAGAATTGAGACTTGCTCATGATGCCCATAAACGACAAGTTTATGAAGAAATACTATGTCTAAGGACATGCTGGTACTTCCTCAAACCACCAAATCTCCCAGACTGTCGAGTTATGTACGGCAAGTGCCTCTGAACTTACACTCTATTAGCTCTGAGTGGGTTTACATTACATTCCCCTGGGTGACAAGTCATGTATACTTAAATACCTCTGAACTTCTACCTTGATGCTTTACCCCACCGGAGTTTACCAGGCTTATTGCCATCTCTGAGCAAACTTCCTGGTCCTGGTTATCGTGTGTCACGTCCATATTACCTCTGATATCGATAGTCTCTTGACTTAACACTTGAATACGACCTTGGATAAAATTACGGTGTTAAGGCTACAGAACCTATCACGTCAACATTACCTCTGTTGGATTTTGTCTCAAAATCTATTACTCGTACCACCAGTACGCAAAAGGATAATAGGTCCACCAAAAATTATTCCGGATTATCGTGTATCATGTCCATATTACCTCTGATACCGATAGTCTCTTGACTTAACACCTGAACCCGACCTGGGATAAAATTACGGTGTTAAGGCCATAGAACCTATCACGTCCATATTACCTCTGTTGGCTTTTGTCTCAAAATCTGTTACTCGTACCACCATTGCGCCGAAGAGTAATAGGTCCACCAAAAATTATTCTTGATTATCGTGTGTCACGTCCATATTACCTCTGATACCGATAGTCTCTTGACTTAACACCTGAACCCGACCCGGGACAAAATCATAGTGTTAAGGCCACAGAACCTATCACGTCCACATTACCTCTGTTGGGTTTTGTCTCAAAATCTATTACTCGCACCACCAATGCACAGAAGAGTAATAGGTCCACCAAAAATTATTCCTGATTATCGTGTGTCACGTCCATATTATCTCTGATACTGATAGTCTCTTAACTTAACACCTGTACCCAACCCGGGATAAAATTATGGTGTTAAGACCACATAACCTATCACGTCCATATTACCTATGTTAGATTTTATCTCAAAATCTATTACCCGCATTACCAGTGCACATAAGGGTAATAGGTCCACCAAAAATTATCCATAATTATCGTACGTCACGTCCATATTACCTCTGATATTGAAAGTCTCTTGACTTAACACCTGAACCCGACCCGGGATAAAATCACGGTGTTAAGGCCACATAACCTATCACGTCCATATTTTCTCTGTTGGGTTTTGTTTCAAATCTATTACTCGCACCACCACTGCGCAGAAGAGTAATAGGTCCACCAAAAATTATTCATGATTATCATATATCACATCCATATTACCTCTGATATAGATAATCTCCTAACATAACACATGTACCCAATCTGGGATAAAATTAGGGTGTTAAGATCGCAGAACCTATCACGTCCATATTAGGTTTTGTTTCTAATATATTATCTGCACCACCAGTGCACAAAAGGGTAATAGGTCCACAAAAATTATTCAAATCTATTACCCGCACTACCAATACGCAAAAGGGTAATAGGTCCACAAAAATTATTCAAATCTATTTCTCATATCTCCAAATGCATAAAAGGGTAATAGGTCCACAAAAAGTCCCCCAGTGGGATGTCCTCTACTAACCACAAATGTTGTATTAGGTCCTCTAGTACAAGCACCCCTTCCCTCACAAGCATATGCTTCTGGAGCCCAGTTGTTCCGTTGCATTCACTCCCCAGTAGTAGAACAACCATGTCGACATCACCTCTGAGTTGTTTTTCTACCCCTTACAAAACAGATAATGCTAAAAACAAATGTTTACCATGTCCATATCACCTCTGAGTAGGAAAGCTCTACATCAACCCCATATTTACCACGTCCATATCACCTCTGAGTAAATATGTTGGTTCCCTCTCTCAACTTATTATTTGTACCAAAAACTAAGGTACGCCACGGATGATAAGTCCACATAAAATCTCCAGCAGAAGTACCCAAACCTATCATGTCCATGGTACCTCTGATAGGATTGTCACACCTAAACAACTCTACTACCCATGCTTCTTATTCAAAGTATTCAAAATTTGCAATTTGAAAACTTTGAAGGGGGTCTTGTAGAAGCATGGAAAAGAGGATATTACTTTTAGTCCCATATCAAAAAGGAGAAGAAAAAAGGGCTCATTCCATTTTATATATAAAGCCCCCTTGCCTCCTTTAAAAAGGGCACTAAAAATAAAAAGAAGAAAATAATAGGGAGCCAATGTCCAGGGAGTCTGTTCGAGCCATAAAAAGTTGCAACAGTGCTTCTTCTTCTTCTGGATCGGCTACAAGTTCTTCACTTGCCATCTTGGCAAGGATAAAGTTGGATCTTGAGTACTATACGCCTTCACGGGATAGTACAAAGAAATCCAAGGCATCAACTTGGACTCTTCTTACTACGTACCTTCGGGTGCTAAGTAGAAGAAGTCTAGGACAGTACGGGATCAACAAGCCCAGTCAACTGTCCAATCTACTGACCGTCAGCGGGTACCGTTAACTGTTATACGGGCCCCTAATGAAAAGTTGTACAGAACCTGCCGTGTCCATTCCTATGTGGCAAACGGACAGGGTAGGTCCCAAAAGTCTCCCTACAATGATCGAGAGTAGTGCTTTACAAACATCAGATCAGGAAGCAAATATACCTAAAAGTCTCCCTACAATGATCGAGAGCAAGTGCTTTAGTAGCCTCAGATCAGGGAGCAAATATGCCCAAAAATCTTCCTACAATGATCGAGAGCAAGTGCTTTTACTAGTCTCAGATCAGGGAGCAAATATGATACCTACGCACCCGAGTGCTTGGAATACCCGGGCCCATAAAACGGATACAAAGGTAGATCAATCTGCTCTTGACTTGCGAGTGGTGGTCATTCACAAACACAAGGAGAGAGAAGCAACCTTGGCGTGTGATGAGCCCTTTCCAGGACTTTACTGCATCCAAGTTACCATCAATTGTTGCTGCCACAAGATAGTGGCTCCACCACCATGGCAGTCTGTGTTCCAGCGACCGCAACCTGCTGTGCCTTTCTGACATCATCTCGGAAGAATGATGCCAATTGAAGACTTCGTAATGGCCTACTCTCAACTAGACGCATTACTCAGATGTCTCAGTTAGGCACATTGTTTCAGCCCGGCGCATCACAATCTTTTGAGGGAGTTCATCGTCAAATCTTCTTCGAACAAGGAGATCCATAATCTGCAGTGTCAGCACTCGCCAAGTAGGAGGATCGGTCAAATTTATCTTCATTGAGAAGTCAAAAGAGAGACAAACAAAATTCTCTCAAAATCGTTGCTAACCGCATACGCGTTATGCGGCCAAGTTGATCCAGGCCGCAGAAGGAAGAGCCGTATGAGCCTTATGCGGCTAAGTTGACTCGAGCCGCAGAAGCAAGGCTCTAGAAGACTCCATGCGGACAAGTGGACACGAGCCGCAGAAGCAAAGCTCTCGAAGACCCCATACGGCTAAATAAAACTAAGCTATAGAAGGAATGCTCCTGGAGACTCCTTTGGCTAAGAAGACTCGAGCCGCAGAAGAAAGGCTCTCAAAGACCCCATGCGGCTAAGTAGACTCGAGCCGCAGACGCAAGGCTTGTTGGCACAGTTTATTTTGATAACATGAACAGCATCTTCGTAGTCTAGTTTTCTCTGTACTTCAGCTAACAGATAATCTTTCAAAGCTCTCCTACAATCAGTTCTGTCCATTCTAGCCGAGTCATCCAAAGCCTCATAGACGTTTCTAAAAGAAGACTGAAGGATAGACCAGCTCTTCTTAAAGACGGCTCTCAACAGATTCAAGATTTTGAGTCTGTACAAGGTCAAGGTCCTTCTGTATAAACACCAAAGGTTGGATGATAAAAAATTTTCAGTCAAAAATCAAAGTCCAAAAGAACGGCATACCGACGGTATGCCGCTGTGTACCGACGGTATACCGTTTCTGAGCCACAAAGAATATTCTATGACAAACATCGGCATACCGACGTCATACAACAGCATACCGACGGTATACTGTTTTATGAGCCACAAAATGTTCCATGATAAATCTCGACATACCGACGGTATACAACAGTATACCGATGGTATACCGTTTTGTTGGCCACAAAAATGTTCTGTGACGAACTTCGGCATACCGATGGCATACAACAGTATACCGATGGTATACCATTTTGTTAGCCACAAAATATTCTGTGACGAACAACGGTATACCGACGGCATACCACTGCATACCGATGGTATACCGCTTTATCTGATTTAATTTTTGAATGGACAAATACTAGCATTAAATGCTCCCCAACTGATATAATTATTACCGTTACTGTTTCAAATGGAATACCGACGTATGCCATCTGGGTTATATTCAGGAGCATTAAATGCTATCTACTCTTGGTTTTCTATATAAATGGATTCCTTCTCTCTTTTGAAGGTCATCCACCTAAGCCATAAATTTTTCAACAACCAAGAGCTCCACCATTACTACTCTACCCAAGCTTTTAATTATCATCCAATCCAAAAGTGCTAAAGTATTCAAGAGTTATACTTTTCGATCTTCAAGTGTTAGAAGATCAACAGTTCTCCTTCTTTCCTTTTTGAAGTTGACGAGCCTTCGTAAAAAAACTCGTGTGTAAGAAGTTGGCGAGTTCTTCGGATCCAAACTCGTGTTGAAGTTGGCAAGTTCTTCGGATCCAAACTCGTGTGTACTATTTACTCAATAATGGATTTAAGTCGGAGAGAGTTCCGGGACTGGATTGCCTCTAGGGAGGAGACCAGGATACATTGCGTGTTTGATTTTCTTACTCTCTCTTATTTTATTTCAGTGGTATAGCTTACTTGTATTTAGTTTTATTTTATTTCCCTATTCACCCCCCAGGGTTCTATAATTGGTATCAGAGCTTTGTTCTCTTGATTTGGATTTACACCCTTAGAGTGATCTATGGCCACTAACACTAGTATCAACACATTCCACAATGAGGGACACTCCACAAATAGACTACCTCTATTTGATGGAACCAAATACAACTATTGGAAGATTAGGATGAGCATTTATCTGAAGTCCATAGATTTTGATTTATGGGATTGTGTGATAAATGGTCTCCCTACTCCTTTCGGAGTTATTGAGGATGTTGTATCTGATACCCTTAGGGATAAACTCACTGACACAACAACACAAAACCCTTTTAATGACGGCTAAAAAGCGTCATTAATGACAAACCATGACATTTTTTTTAAAGCAGCTGTTATGAAAATGGGTGTTATAAATATTTTTTAAAAGCGTTATAAAAAAACCGTCATGAATAGTTTCTATAAAGCGTTATGAATATTTAATATATAGTGCACAATTCAGGACTTTTGTAAAACGTTATGAATAGATAATATGTATAGGCTCAATGTAGCACATTTATGGCACTTTATACTATTCAAATTAGCATATTTATAACGCTCTATACTGCACATTATATATTACATTCCAAAAACTTAACATTATAAATCACCATCTTTATTATATTTCTCAAAATAGAGTACATATCAACATCTTCATTACATTCTCAAAATAGAAAATCCAAATACATATATATATTTACAACTACCAAAATTGTCCACATCAAAACTTGGCCATATAACCAATAATCATGAAAGATCAACGACAGCCGGAACACCAGTAAAATCCTGAGAAAAAGAGAAGACAACCAAATCAGTCCATATAATTGTCAGGCCTAAAAATTAAATCTAATCATAAAATATCAAGAGAAAGGAGTAAAACAAACTAGGTCATGATAGGGATCAGGTATTTGTCCCATATCTGGAGCAAGCTTGACAGAATAATCCCTTAGAAAAATATTCTCATGAAAATGGGAACAATCATAACATTATATAGAAACCATAAAAAACTATTACAGAGATTTTGTAAGAAAAAAACAAATTCCAACGACGCCAATGCCTTTAAAAGGGAAGAAATAGAACATTATCCTGAAGGAATGAGGACATTTCGATTTCCTTCACCGTCTATCAAAACAAAAGGTATAGTTGGGGAAAGAAGCTAGCAACAGAACAGTTACGATCAACAAGTTGTGAAACATAGACACACAAAAGTTTTAATCAACAAGTATATTTTTAATTGAATGTAGTAAAGTGGTTAATAGTATGAACGAATAGCAATTCAAACACCCAAATTCTTAAAATCATAAAGGCTATCACCGAAAGGGAGGGGGATGCTGTACATAATATGATAAGATTTCCTTTGTTCTCGGGTTTTAAAGCAATTTCTTATTGGTTGTACATACCACAATAAGACAATACGATTGTTGCCCTTTGACTGATTCTTTGTGTTTTATGACAACATTCACAACTAAATAGAATGTTGTTGATTTAAAGCTATATCATATAAAATAAAAAAAGATTGAATCCTATTGTTGTCCCTTACTACTCTACGTGTAAGTGTCCCATTAACAATTACTAAAGACATGACCAATTGCTATAATGAAGCAGGCTATAACAAGAGGCTCAATTATAATTGAAAAAAACTGCAGATAATAGCCGATAGTAAAGTTTTAGAAGTAAACTACTGTATAAATTTCCTAGGTGGAATTCTAAAGAGATTGTGCACAAAAGATGTACAAAACAGATAATGTTTTGATGTTTTATAATGAACTCATCCAACAAACAAAATCAAAACTGATTAAAAAAACGGGTCCAGTTGCTACATCATCATATATATGCCAATACATGCACATAAAAAAGAATAGAACCAAACAGACCAGTGAACTAAAGAGAATATTATTTATTTATAAGCTATATTATATAAAATAAAGAAAGATTGAATCCCGTTATTATCCTTTACTTCCTAGATTTAGCTATATGTTTCCACTTGAAACACCATTCAAACGCATGAAAGTAGGTATTAATGAAAATAAGACCAATTAGGTAAACAAAAAGTGCCTTAGTTTCATTAAACATCAAGTCTCAAGTTCGCAAGTATTTTGGAAGAAAGAGCCTAAATGAGTGTTTTTGTGGGCTAGAGAGGTTGTGACATTGTTGTACCATCCTCCTCTCTACAGTGATGATATATTAGTGATATATCAATATCCAACATGGATAATGATCTGAACTTGAAATTTGTGAGCAAAGGCGGAGCCAGTTTTTGTGTGTGCGTGTGTGTGGTGGGGGGGTAGAAAATATATATAAACAAATATCTCAAGTCACATGAACTAGAGGCACAACCAGAATGTCATTACTACCAAAGAAAAATAGTTGGGTACCAAAAATATAACATCTAAAGGAATCTAGACTCGACTTCACTGTTCAAGGTCCAAAGCTCCAACATATATATATATATATATATATATATATATATATATATATATATATATATATATAACCATTGACGAGATAGAAAATATATAATTGATGTAGTCATTGATCAAGAATTATGATGCATTCCCACTCTCATGATGAAGTAGTAGCCATATCCCATTCATTTGAAGAGATGTCTAATAATAATGATGGTAGATTGTAAAGTGGCAAAAAGAAGATATAAAAACAAACTACTTTAAAGAGCTAGAATATATTAAATAGAAAAGAACCTGCTGCCTGCTAGTTATTTCTTTAAAAAGTCTAGAGATCCACCTCCAAACCAGCAGCAAATTGAGAACATAAATAAACTCCAATTACAGCATATAGGGTTCTTTAGTCATGTTCTCAGTCCTCATCTTGTCATTCTCATGCTTAAGGATCAAGTTCATGTGGCATACATTCTGTGTCTTCTTAAAAAATAATAAACAAAATAAAGAATATTACATAGATTAGAGAATCAACTATAACAAAAACATGTTCATACCTTCTTCTGGCTTTGCTTGTTTTATAACGAGAACTTCACTTTCTGGCTTTCGAGATTGAGCTTCCTGCTCAACTTGAACCGTTGTTTTCGTCAGGAAGAGGACACACTTTGAATAGGCTACAAAAACAAACATAATCGGTTAATCAATCAGTATAATTGCATGTATACTAAATTATTTCTATTTTTGATGGATATATATATAAAATCAATCAATATAATTAATGTCACCACCGCCGGGGGATATTCTCGATTCGTCCGGCCCGCTCTGGCGGCGGCGGCGGTGGTAAATGAAGCAGGCAGAGAGGGAGAGGAGGACGAGGAGGAGGAGGGACACGGAGACGGCGACGATGATCTTTGAGGCGGAGGAGCGGGAGGGAGGGGACGGGCGGAGGTGGGGCGGTCGGGAGGGGGAGGGGGCTGAAGGAGCCGGACTGGACCGGGGAGTCCAAGAAAAAGGGGGCGGGCGGGCCGAACGGGGCGGCCGGAAAGGGGTCGGCGGGTTGAGACGACGGATGTGGTGGAGGTGGGACCCAGTCGATGGGGAAGAGGGGCTCGTGGAGAAGTCTCCTGTGAACGTCGACGACGGAAGAGGAGGAGATGACGAGGAGAGAGAAAGTAGAGAGGAGAGAAAGAAAGGGGTTTTTGGCCATGGTTGATGTTTGCTTTCTCTCTCCACTCTCTCTATAGAGTAAAGGAAGGAAGTAGAGAAAGAGAGGGGGTGGGGAAATTAAACTTAGCTTCTTTTGGAAGAAATAGAGATTCTCCGGCATGGATGGGAAGGACAGAGCCGCCATTTCCATCGGTGGTAAGGTGTTGGAGGACATGTAGCACCATGGAGGTGATGGTGCCGCGCCCCTGGCGGTGTTGCGCTCGAGGGGGTCGACGGAGAAGAGGGCGCCGGAGGCCCCGCCGGAGTCCATGGCGGAGGGGATCGGACGGAAGAAGAGGGCGTCGAACCCTAATTCAGAGCATGGGAGCGGAGAAAGAGGAAGATGAGGAGGAGAGGGGAAATTGAAGCAGAAGAAGATATTTCGAACGCTTAATATTAATAAGTTTGCAAAATATTACAAGTTTGCCACCGCTCTAAAATATTAATAACGCTTTATTTTTTAAACGTTATAAAAAGCCCGAAATTAGCCCAAACCGTTATAGAAAAAAGGTATTTCGAACTTTGATAACGCTTAGGTATCAGACGTCATCAATACGTCTTATCGAGAGTTATTAATAGGCCTTTTTGTTGTAGTGTGAGAATGTCAAGCAGCTTGCTAGTCGACATGCGAAAGCTATGAACGCTCTTTAATGTGCTCTCGATAGCATTGAATTCAATACGATCTCTACCTGCAAGACTTCAAATAAAATTTGAAAGTTGCTAGAAGTCACTCACGAGGGAACATCATAAGCAAAAGAATCAAAGATTAATAGACTCACACAAGAATATGAATCTTTTAAGATGAAACAAGATGAGTCTATTACTTACATGTTTACGCCTTTTGGTGATATCATTAACCATCTTTCTTCTGTCGGTAAGGAATATCCTGCTCATGAAAAGATCAGGAAAATTTTCAGAGGATTGACTAAAGGATGGAGTCCTAAAGCTATCGCCATCATTCAAGGGAACGACTTGACGACCATGAACCTTGAGACCCTCATGGGGAAGCTTATGACTCATAAACTTGACATGAAAGATCAAGAGGAATCATCCATGCAAGAGAAGGAGAAGAAGAAGGCCAAAGAAAAAAAGAAGTCTCTGGCTCTCAAAGTTACAAAATCCTACTCAAAGGATAGCTCCGACGACAACGAGTCAGATGATGATGAAGAGATAGCTCTCACAGCAAAGCATTTTCGAAAGTTCCTTAAGTTCAACAAAGCCAATCGCTTTAGACGGGACAACGATGAAGATCCTGCTTGCTACCAATGTAGGAAAATCGGTCACATCAAGAGAGATTGTCCTATGACAAGAAAAGACTCCAGTAAGTACGAGAAGCCTAACAAAGGAAGCTCTTCCTTCAAAAAATATGCCAATACCAGCATCTGGTGTGAAAGTGATGCTAGCAATTCAGACAACGACAAAGAATACAAACACAATGCAAATGTTTATCTCATGGCAACCGATGAGGTACTCGATGATCTCTCTTTGAAACTCTCACTTTTGATGACTTAGAAAATGCTATTCATGAACTTCGCAAGGAACACAAAGGTGTTAGAAACAAGTACAAGAAATCTCTAAAAGAGGTTGATGTACTCAAACTTGAAGTAGAAAGACTCTCCAACATCATTATTGATGTAA
The DNA here is from genome assembly GCA_029216955.1 of Iris pallida. Classification (NCBI taxonomy): domain Eukaryota; kingdom Viridiplantae; phylum Streptophyta; class Magnoliopsida; order Asparagales; family Iridaceae; genus Iris; species Iris pallida. The sequence goes on along the minus strand of JANAVB010041416.1, from coordinate 8,300,412 downwards.
AAAGGAAATCTCCTGCCTCCGACATGGAAAAGATAGAGTCTTTGCGACTCAAGTTACAAGAATCTCAAGTCATCTTTGAGAAAAAGGATAATGAGATTCAGTCCCTTAGAAGGGCTTATGATTTTACTTTGCATAAAGTTCAAGCTGCAAATAGAAGCGAATATGATACTTCTACTAAGTATAATGATCTTCTTGTGCAGGGTTAGAAACTAGTTGATAAGAACACTACTTGCACACATGCTCCAAGACACACCTTCACTCATCACAATACTAGTCACAATTCTTACATAAACAAGAACACTACACACAGGTCCTATCCTGACACAAGGAAAGGACCCTTTGTTAAGAAGAACACCTCACATCATGCTTTCTACTATCATCATCATAACACTCATGATAGAACTCCTTGCACTAAAGCTTCACATGTGCATAACACTTACACATTCTCTTCTAAATCTTCCATGATGTGCAACTAGTGTGGCTTACTTGAACATACTTCTAATTATTGTCTAACTAGGAAACAAGTTGATATGAAAGTTTATAAATGGGTTCCTAAGACTAACAATCAAGGACCCAAACAATCATGGATACCAAAATGTTCATCTTCAACTTGTGTTATAGGTGAAGAATCCTTCTCATCCTAGAAGCAAGTGGATCCTCGATAGCGGTTGCTCATAGCACATGACCGGTGATGCTTCACTTTTTACAACGCTATCGATGAAGAAAGAAGGACATGTATCTTTTGGTAACTATCTAAAAGGCCATATCATAGGAAATGGTAATATCGGTTCCCTCCTTATCCTTGTATTAAGAATGTTTGTCTTGTTACAAATCCAAACACAATTTTCTTATTATCAGTCATCTTACAGATAATAGTTATGATATTAAGTTTGCTAAACTTAAATGCTTCATTACCGATAGCTCTAGTGGATCTACAGTGTATGAAGGCATTAAAGAAAACAATATCTATGTTCTCTATCTTGTTGAAGGTACTAACAATGATAGGTGCTTGGTCGCAAAGAACGATGAAACTTGGCTTTGACAAATGAGGCTCGGACATGCCAACATGGATACCATCTCTCGTCTTGCAACCAAGAAGCTTGTACAAGGACTTCCAAATATCTTCTTCAAAAAGGATATGGTATGCGAAGAATTTGACAATGCCGATTTTAAAAAATTTTGTGAAAAGACTGGTTTTGGTCATAATTTTGCTTGCCCTCGAACTCCTCAACAAAATGGTATTGTGGAGAGAAAGAATAGAACCCTTGGCGATATGGCCCGGGTTATGTTAAACCAATATAAGCCCCCCCAATACTTTTGGACGGAAGTCGTAAACACGGCATGTCATGTTATAAATAGGGTCTTGATTAGACCTATTTCTAAAAAGACTCCTTATGAGCTTTGGTTTGACAAAATTCCCTCTATTGAGTATTTTAAAGTTTTCGGATGCAAATATTTTATTTTGAATACCAAAGACAACCTAGGCAAATTTAAAGAAAAATCTTATGAATGTATTTTCCTTGGCTACTCAATACAAAGTAAAGATTTTCGTGTCTTTAATAAAAGAAGTCTCGTTATCGAAGAGTCAATTAATGTCTCTTTTGATGAACTTAACTCTTCTACATCCTTCTCATCCGATGATATTGATGACATCTCTTTTGGTTTGGAGAATACTTCTATTGGAGATCCTCGTCCTTCTTCATCTAACAATAAAATTGTGACCCCTCCAACAAAAGATTCTCCACCTCTCGAGCCTCCTCAAGAGGATCTCCCAAAAGAATGGAGATTTGTCCCCAATCATCCTAAGGAGCTTATCATTGGTGATCCTTCATCCAGTGTTATTACTAGATCCTTCTCTCGTGATCTCTGTGCAAACGTGTCTTTTATTTCTTAAATAGAGCCTAAAAATATAAATTATGCTTTTTATGATGAATTTTGAATGACAGTGATGCAAGAAGAGCTAAATCAATTTTAAAAAAAAGTTTGGGAACTTGTCCCTAAACCTAACAACCACCCCATTATTGGAACTAAATGGGTGTTTCGTAATAAACTTAATGAAGATGGGTTAGTGACTCATAACAAAGCCCGATTGGTTGCTCAAGGCTATAACCAAGAGGAAGGCATTGACTACGAAGAAACCTATGCTCCGGTTGCTCGTCTTGAATCCATTCGCATGCTATGTGCTTTTGCTTGCTTTAATGATTTAAAACTTTTTCAAATGGATGTTAAAAGTATTTTTCTTAATAACATTATTAAAGAGGAAGTTTATGTTAAGCAACCTCCTGGCTTTGAAGATTTTCAATTTTCTCATCACGTCTTCAAACTACACAAAGTCCTTTATGGCCTCAAACAAGCTCCTCGTGCTTGGTATGAGCGCCTTAGTTCCTTCCTTATATCTCACAATTTTTTAAGGGCAAAGTCGACACCACACTTTTTATCAAATCCTTTAATGGCACACTTTTATTAGTATAAATCTATGTCGATGACATTATCTTTGGTTGTACTAACAATGCTCTTTGTGTAGAATTTTTTAAAGTAATACAGGATGAATTTGAAATGAGCATGATGGAAGAACTACCATTCTTTTTGGGTTTACAAATCAAATAAGGACCCAAAGGTACCTTCATCAATCAAGCAAAATATACAAAGGATCTCCTCAAACGCTTCGAACTTGACTCATCCAAATCAATGAGGACTCCTATGGCAACAACGACAAAACTTGATAATGATGAAGATGGTACTTCGGTCGACATTCGTAAGTATCGAGGTATGATCGGTAGCTTACTTTATCTAACTGCTAGTCGACCTGATATCATCTTTAGTGTGTGTCTTTGTGCACGATACCAAGCAAATCCAAAAGAATCGCACTTATGTGCTGTAAAGCATATTTTTTGATATCTCAAAGGTACCATTAATATGGGAATTTGGTATCCGAAATCTTCATCCTTTGAGCTTCACGGCTACTCGGATGCAGATTTTGCCGGATGCAAAATTGACCGAAACAGCACTAGCGGCACATATCAATTCCTTGAGAAATTCTTGGTATCGTGGTTTAGTAAGAAACAAAACTCTGTTGCTCTTTCAACCACTGAGGCCGAGTATATAGAGGCCGGATGCTGTTGTGCACAAATTCTTTGGATGTCACAAACACTTGTAGACTATGACATTTCTTCTACTTACACTTCTAAATGTGATAATACTAGCTCGATAAATCTCACGAAAAATCTGATTTGTCACTCACGTACGAAGCACATTGAGATTAGGCACCATTTTCTTCGTGACCATCAAAAAAAGGAGAATATCCGCCTTGATTTTATTGACACTACTTATCAATTGGCCGACATTTTCACCAAACCACTCCCGAAGGATCGTTTAGTCTTTCTCTGCCAAGAATTAGGCATCATTCATTTTGACTCTTAGCTCCCCTCCAATGGTACACCGTCGGCATACGGCGGCATACCGACGGTAGATCGATTTGTGTTCAGAATTATCCTCTGTACACAAAATTGGCATACCGTCGGTATACCGACGGCATGCCGTTTGACGCGGACACAGCCTGTCACGTCTGTCATGGGCTCCACCAAATCTTTCACTCTTTTTTCAACTTATCTCATTAACTACCCATCCTATCACATCCTATCCCTCATAACTTTCCATCACATCCCAACCCTTCAACTCCTTTCATTAATTATATTAATCATCACCTTTTTCAGAAACTCCCCTCATTCATTACTTTCCTCAATTCTTTTTTATTTTCAAAACTCTTCCTAAACCTTCAACTTCCTTTTCTTTCTTAAAAACCCCAACTTTTTCTTCTTCCTCCTCTTCATTTTTTATCACTTCTCCATCATCCTTCTACCATCTACCCTAATGGCCACTCGCAAACGTTCTCGCTCCTCCTCCACCGCTGCGAACCCGTTCACTCTCGTGCCTCTTTCAAATGGCTATGATCCAAAAAATTTCTCCTCCGCCCTAGCTGCCGACGCCTGGTTCCAATATTTTGCCAACCATAACGTCTTCAAGGGCAAGGCCATCAACTGGAATGTATTTTTCGGCCATCTCACCCTCTTTCAGACGGCCGGTCTCTCATCTCTTTTGCGTTATTAAGTGCCCGTCTACCCGACAGCGGTGCGCCTATTCTACAGCAATCTTATTCCCGATCTCCAAAACAATGCCATAGAGACCATGGTAAATGATCGCCACTTTTGCCTGACGGCTTGCGACATTGACGAGATTCTCGAAGTCCCTAACAAAGGAGATGCTCTGCCGACCTTGGTCGGTCTCTATCCTTCTGCCGAAGTCTCCTTTGACGAGTTCTGCGGCATCATTTGTAAGGAACCTAATCCTCCGACCATTCTGGCCCTTTCCAAGCAGTTAGAGCCCTTCTACTACGAGCACTATCGAATTATCTGACATACCCTCTACCCCAAGGCCGACAACTACGATACGATCATAAATGATGCACTCGTCTGCATGTACTACCTGTACTCCAAGAAGACTTGGTCGTTTCCTAAGACTCTTCTCAATGCATTCTTCCCTGTCCTGTCCGTCGGGAAGCAATTTCTCAATTATGGCACTTTTATCACCCTTATCCTTGAGGCAAAGAACGTAGATCTCTTCCTCTGCCAGTCGGACGACGTTCCTTCCTTTATTGCTATTTTTCGTTCTGTCCCTGGTGCATCAGCGTCTCGTGCGTCATCCTTCTATGAACCACCGGCTACTTCTCCTGCTGTGCCATCTTCTGTGCCTTCTCCATCCGGCCGTTTTATGCCACTGACCTAGTAGGATTTTGACATGCGCATGGCTCAGACGGAGGAGCAGATGAGGGCCAACACCCACGGCCTTGGGAATCTTATCCAGAGCCGCTTCCATGACCAGGCTTACTTCATCCAGCGGACTCTTCAGGTCTGGAATGCCTATCTGGATCTTAATCTTCAGGAGCCACATTACCAAGGCTCCCGCTTCTCTTATCCCAATGCCTACGGATTCATGTACCCAGACGGCGTGGATCCTTTCGGTGCATTTCACGGTGCTCATAGTGGGAAGGACGATGATCCAGCGAATGAGTAGTTGCGGGCTCCTGTTGATGGCGGTCGAATAATTTGGTATCGTTTTAGTGTGTTTCCTTTGAGGTCCTTTGGGGACCAGTAGTTTGTTTTTATGTTGTGTGTGGTCCTACGGGGACTTTTTTTATGTGTTGCTTTGTCTTGCTCACTCTCGTGAAGGAGAGTTTTATCTGTTATTATGTAGTAACAAGCATGTACCCTTTTTCAAAATCTAATATATGTTTGTTTTGGTTCTCCGTAATGCTTTCATTATTTATCGCTGATATTTTTTTTCTACTTATTTCCCATCTTTGAGTAAGTGACAAAAGGGGAGAAAATGTATTGAGGGGGAGTTGTCAACCTACGGAAGAGTTACTCCCTGAAGATGCCCTCTCTCTGTTTTGTCAGTTATCAAAATGGGGGAGATTGTTGGCACAGTTTATTTTGATAACATTAATAGCATCTTCGTAGCCTAATTTTCTCTGTATTTCAGCTAACAGATAATCTTTCAAAGCTCTACTATAATTAGTTCTGTCCATTCTAGCCAAGTCATCAAAAGCCTCATGGACGTTTCTAAAAGAAGACTGAAGGAAAGACCAACGCTCCTTAAAGACGGCTCTCAACAGATTCAAGATTTTGAGTCTGTACAAGATCTAGGTCCTTCTGTATAAACACCTAAGGTTGGATGACAAAACATAAAGCTCTTCTATTTTTTCAGTAAAAAATTAATGTCCAAAAGAACGGCATACCGACGGTATACCGCTGTGTACAGACGGTGTACCTTTTCTAAGCCACAAAGAATATTCTGTGACAAACATCGACATACCGACGGCATACAACAGTATACCGACGGTATACCATTTTATGAGCCACAAAATGTTCTATGATGAATCTCGGCATACCGACGGCATACAACAGTATACCGACGGTATACCGTTTTGTTAGCCACAAAAATATTCTATGACGCACTTCGGCATACCGACGGCATACAAAAGTATACCGATGGTATACCATTTTGTTAGCCACAAAATATTCTATAAAGAAAATTGATATACCGACGGCATATCGCTGCATACCGACGGTATACCGCTTTATCTGGTTTAATTTTTGAATGGACAAATACTAGCATTAAATGCTAGCATTAAATGCTCCCCAATGGATATAATTATTACCGTTACTGTTCAAACGGAATACCGACGGTATGCCGGTCCATATCGACGGTATGTCGTCTGGGTTATATTCAGGGGCATTAAATGCTACCTACTCTTGGTTTTCTATATAAATGGATTCCTTCTCTCTCTTGAAGGTCATCCTCTTAAGCCATAAATTTCTCAACAACCAAGAGCTCCACCATTACTACTCTACCCAAGCTTTTAATTGTCATCCAATCCAAAAGTGCTAGAGTATTCAAGAGTTGTACTTTTTGATCTTCAAGTGTTATAAGATCAACAGTTCTCTTCCTTTTCTTTCTGAAGTTGACGAGCCTTCGTAAGAAAACTCGTGTGTAAGAAGTTGGCGAGTTCTTCGGATCCAAACTCGTGTTGAAGTTGGCGAGTTCTTCGGATCCAAACTCGTGTGTACTATTTACTCAATAGTAGATTTAAGCCGGAGAGAGATCCGGGACTGATTGCCTCTATGGAGGAGACCAGGATACATCGCGTGTCTGATTTTTTTGCTCTCTCTTATTTTATTTCAGTGATATAGCTTACTTGTGTTTAGTTTTATTTTATTTTCCTATTCACCCCCCTCTAGGGTTCTACAAGGCTCTCAAAGATCCCATACGGCCAAGTAAAACTAAGTCGTAGAAGCAAGGCTCTCGAAGTTCCCATACGTCCAAGCGAAGCCGAGCCGCAGAAGCAAGATTCCAAAGGCCACTATGCGGCCAAAACGATTCAGACTCTATTTTGTGGTGAGGACACATGGCAATTTGACCAAGTTTCAACCCTTCAGATTTGCTACAACAATGATATCTCAACAACCCCCACCAGCTGGCAGCCCAAGATCGAGTCTTCGTGTACTGTTACAGACACATGGCTGTTTGTAAAGAACAAAAACGTTTTATTACAAACTAAGAAAAAGAGTACGTGAGTACAATTAATTTCTGGGGAAGTACAACTATAGGAATCTGATCAAAAAACGATCACTTTATCCCTTGGATGATGTGATATCGAAGACACGAGTCTCTGGAGAATGCAGCAGCACTTTAGCAGGAGATTATGATCACACTTGATCTCTTGTGATTGATTTGAAACCCTATTTCAAGTTGTTTAGTAGTTATGCTGGATTGTGCGCGCTTTAATTTGCGTGCCTCCTGTTTACTTGCACAAATGGTTGTACTAACTGCTATGGATGTGTGACATCATTTGATTGAGATGTGCATGGTCGTGGGCAGTATAGTGGGCATGTTTTGTGAAGTTAGTGGCTTGTGCGCCATGTTACTCTGTCTTGAACACCATTTGAATACTTTGCGCATGCTTCATCAGGTTGCGCAAGGGCACAATGCAACAACTTGTGCGAGCAGTTTGTACCAACTATTGTAGACGCATGGCATCGTTTGATTGAGATACGCGCGGTCGTAGGCAGTGTAGTGGGCACGCTCTGTAAAGTTGATGGCTTGCGCGCCATGTCACCCTATTTTAAAATAAGAGTTGAGCAAGTGGCGCCAATTTGTCAGGCTGTACATAGGCGCAACTCGACGACTATCGTCTTTTGACTAGGTCTTCTGTGCTGTATTGTTTAATCCTCGCACCATTCAGTGACTTGTGCGAACCAGCTGTCAGCATTAATTATATGCTGACAAAGTCTTCTTGAGTGCCGTGTTGTGCGGCATTCGAAGGGATTTTCCTTAATCTTCTTGCTGTCAGTTGTCAGATAATGATGACGCCGTTAAAGCTTCTCGAAGAAGTGGGCGATGTGGCTCTCACGCAACCTGGTTCCAATGCAACCTGGCAATGGCACTACCTGATGCTGCACAACTTGAATGTTTGGTACAACATAATATTTTGGCGCCATCAGATGATTGAGTACTTTAATGGGTGGCGCATCTTAATTTTTAGGCTCTACAAGCCCCCTTTCAAAGTTTTCGAAACTTGAAAATGCTTCAAAGTTTTGAATACTTTGACTTATACTAGTTTTGCTTGGATTGCGCCAGTCAATGCCCAACCGTCATAATAAATTTCTTTTCGAAAACATTCGATCTCCTCTTCGTCTTTTCGAGTTTCTTTGATGATGTTCGGTTTCCCATAGGGAATATGAAGCGTTAGTTGGTTATATATATAGGGAGAGGTCCTTGTACTCATTCCTCACTTTCGTTATTCTATAGCACCTAAGAAGAAGGAGATGGCGACCGGCGTTAATATCGAAGTGAAAGTTCAGGAGACAAGGGCTGACACTACGCCTACGGTCCAGTCCGAGGCTGACCGATCATTACGAGCAAACAATTTTTAGAATGTTTTGGATTGACCACAGCAGTCTTTGATCGTCTGAATGGTGGTCCTTCGTCCTCTTCTGAAGAGCACGGTGACGTAGAAGGATTTTTTCGTCTGATGCATCATTCAGGGATTCATGTTATGCGCGAGTTAGGCGCTTCTCTTTGCCAAGCTGGTGAAGAAGATGAAAAGAAGTAATGGTTTCTGTAGAGGCGCTACTTTTTCTTTTGTCTTTTGCACAACTTATTTTGTAGGGACTTGTTTTCCCTTTTCTTATGTAAGAAAAGAATGAAAAATTTATTTCTGGCGCCCTTCAGTAAATCTTTTCGTGTGATCTGTTTAGTGGCACATTCTAATGCACCATTTTGACCAACTAAAATGTTTACTGCTTTCCGAAGAATACGTGGCAGTTTTCGTGTAGTTTGAGCACCTTTCGTTTAGGTCATTACCGAGATAGGCTCCTAGAATGACGTGTCCGTTCACATCTTTTAAGCTCGTTAAATAGCTGATAGGAGAAACCAAAAAGAAATTTCAATGAAATTTTTATTTTCATTTCTTCTTTCTTTTGATGGCGATGGTTCTTCGCAGACTTCCCTCGACGGTCAAGAGTTCAACGTTCGTGAGCCTTTCTGTGCCACCAAAATCCGATGTTGTTCTTTTGCATACCGCGTCTTTGGATGTTGGTTTGCTGTGTTCTATATCATCGACGATCTTCAGCACAAACATAGTTGATTTTGATGGTAAGACCCAACAAAGAATCAGTAGTTTCTATACATGAGCACCATTCGTAAATTGTATTTAACTTGCGCTACTTTTTACTGAGACTGTTTTAAAGGCAGGCGCTAATTTGTAGGAATGAGGTGCATGTTGTAGACGTGCGCCTGAAATTCTGAGAAGAGGTACACACTGCAATCTAGTGCCTGACTTCGGTCAGAGGCACATGTTGTAGACGTACGCCTGAAATTCTGAGAAGAGGCGCGCACTGCAATCCTGTGCCTGACTTCGGTCAGAGGCACATGTTTTATCATCGGCACCTATAGGCTGACACTGATGATGTGCGCCTGTTGATCAATGGCGCGCATTTTAATATATTTTGCTAACTTTTCTTTCTTTGTTGATATTTGCATAAGTATGGTTGGCAAGCTTCTTCATAACTGGTATCGACGAATTGGATGTCGTAGGGAGCATTCTCCTGACACTCACATCAGACAGCTCATGTGATTCTGACGCTCAAATCAGACAGCTCAGGACTCTCTATGTACCAGAAGGGTCTTCCTCAAATAGTAGGAATGGCCTTTATACATGAGAGTTGGACGGTGGAGAGACAGAATTAGGAATCGTATCACGAGGGTGATATAATGTCTCATCTTTTGAACAGCAAACATCAAAGCTCGACATACTTTTTCTACTGGAGTGTATCGATGCTCATCTCCAATCATCATGCGGATAAGGTAGTAGATAGCCTGTTCATGACCTTTTTTATTCTTCTGAGCTAATAAAGCACCTAAAGAGTGGTCCATTGCTCGTACATACATCAGAAAAGGTTTTTCTGACACTGGAGGCACCAGAACTGGAGGGTTCTTTAAGTGCCACTTTATGTCTTCAAATGCTCGTTAACATTCTTCAGTCCAAATAAAAGACATGTATTTCTTCATGAGTTGAGTGAACGGTCTACATCGTCCAGAGAGATTTGAGATGAATCTCCTGATGTACGCAAGCCGTCCCTGGAATCCTCGTAGCTCTTTTAGGTTGCGTGGAGGGTGCATCTCTTGAATGGCTTTGACTTTTTCAGGGTCAACGTGTATACCTTTAGAGGCAATAACAAATCCAAGAAAGTTGCCACTAGAGACTCCCAGGAATGACTTGGTGGGATTTATCTTGAGTTGATGTTGGCGCATTAGATCGAAAATAGTTCTCAAATCTTGAATGTGATCTTCTTTCAAACGACTTTTGACAGCAATATCGTCAACATAACATTCAACGATCTTTCATAAATGATCACAAAATATGGTTCCCATGGCCCGCTGATAAGTTGCACCAGCGTTCTTAAGACCGAATGGCATGACAGTGTAGCAATACACTCCAAGAGGAGCACAAAAAGATGTATGTTTTTCATCATCTGGATGTATCTTGATTTGATTGTATCCTGAAAATCCATCCATAAAGGACATAAGTTCAAATCCGCAAGTATTGTCAATCATGACATCAGAGATTGGGAAAGGGAATTCATCTTTGGGATAGGCTTCATTAAGGTCTCTGAAGTCAATACAAACTCGAACTTTCCATGTCTTTTTCAAAACTGGGACAACATTAGCCACCTAGTCCGAATATTGTTCTTCTCTAATAAAACTGCAGGTGATGAGTTTCTTAACTTCAGCTTTTATGGCATCCATCATGTCAGGTCAAAACTGACGTTGTTGCTGTTTAACTGGCCTCGTATTTGGCAGAATGTTGAGACAGTGAGTAGCGATCTGAGGATCCAATCCCGGTATATCTTCATAGCTCCAAGCAAATACATAAATGTATTTTCTAATGAGTTGGATTAGTTCTTGTTTATTCGCTTCAGGAAGGCTTTTGCTGACAAATATCAATTTTAGGGAAATTTTGCCTCCAATATTGAGTTGAACTAACTGATCTTCAGTAGGTGGCTCACGTTGCTCAAAGCGAAGCTCCTATTTAGTATCCATCCTTTGTGCCCAAGGATTAGATTCAGATACTTTGGTAAAGTCTTCGTCATCTTCCGAGAACTCGACAGTTACCATATTGGAAGATAGAGTCACGCGATGGACGTGCCCTACACTAGTGTCTGAATCCCATGAGATAGAATCAGAAGAGTTAGATCGTTCTTCTTCTTCGAATTCGGAGGCTTCTGGAGTCGGAGTTGGTGAAGTATAACCTAATCCCCGCTTTGTTTTTCTATAGTATTGTTGTGATTTTTCTTTCGAAGCAGGAGTACGAATAGTAGTTTTCCTTCCTTTGCCGCCATTGAGACCAGCTTTAAAATTATAGCCCATCTTTTGAATGATATCTTTTGATTGCTGACTATAACGACGTAGTTGAAGTCTTCCGTTATCTTGATTTTCTTTTTCACTGTCAGACATGATCTTTTGTTCAGTTCCTTTACTAAAAAGTATAGAAAGTTCATCTTTCTTCCTGGAAGGAACTAAAAAAAAGGAGTCCTACATTGGTTCGAGCAATACTTCATTTCGGGAAGCCTTAACTGCTCCTATGGCAAGTGGTTCGAAGTTATCTAACTTTTTTAAATAATATCGAATATAATAAAAGACATCAGTATACTGTAAAGGAGATGCTACTTTATTGATTTGTACATCATCATTTACAACATAATTTTTAGCCTTCATAGAAGTCTTAGTAAGGTTGATAACCATAGGAGGAGAAGGAGAAGGGGAAGGTTTGTTACGACGAAGGTCGATAAAAAGAGGCTCAGAAGAGGTGAGCTCCCTTTGTTCCTTTTCTTCAGCAGGAGGCTGTTTGTTATGAGAGGAAAGATGTAGGGTCAATGTCTGCAAAGAAGAAGGACAAATAGCACATCCTATGACGGGAATCACGAGAACATATTTTGCAGTATGTTTCTGATCCTCCTCACTATCCATTGCCAATACAACTTTCATGAACTCCTCTTTGTACATCTGAGAGTCCGCAAAATATGCTTCAACCCCCTGAAAGGATTCAGGTCGGCCACTTCATTTTGGACTTCTCCATTGGCATCTACATATTTGAAGCATTGATGTAAAGTGGTTGGTACAATGTTATGCTCATGCAGAAAGGGTCTTCCCAGCAAAGCATTGTAAGAGCCGTAATTTTCGATCACGTAGAAAGTAACCTTCGTACGAAGATTGCCTATTTGAACTTTCAGGCGAATCTTCCCCAAAGGTTCACTTCTCCCAGAATTGAATCCCAGGATTGTCGTGATGGTTGTTGAAAGATTATGTACAGGAATCTTCAATGCATCTAGTAGAGTCTTTGGCATGATGCTGAGTGCTGACCCAGGATCGATAGGATACGATCAACCTTCATGGTATCAACATATCCCGTGAAGTAGAGGGGTCGATCATGACGATTATATTCTAATAGCATATCGTCTTTTGTGAAGGTGATGTTTGGCATCAGCTCCATCATACTATGGAAATGAAAACATGTTATAGGCACATCCTCTGGTTTCTTGAGAAGTGATAGACAAGTATCAGCTTGCGTTAAAGCTTCACTCAACATTTCTCAAGTTTCCCTCGAAAGACGGAGTAGCTCAAATATTGACAATTTTCCCGAAGTATTAGCCAGCTGAGCCAGTATATCAAAGTGATATGGCTTCTCAAGTCCCAAAATTCGAGTCTTCTTCAATACTTTGTCGAAACAGACAGGCTATTTTTCTTTGTCAAGTGTCGTCGATTTAGGAAGAGTTGGCTCTATCGGAGGTGATGAAGCTGACGGAACATTGACAGCAGGAGAAGATGATGCTTGAGAAGCCTCCAGAGCTGGAGCGGGGTCTTCTTGACCTTCTGAATAGTCCCTAAGGTAAGGTTTCCCAGACCTGGTATCAGTCATGACTTCTTCCTCGAATACAGGCTCAAAGGTGTCATTACCACATTTCTAGTTTGAGGGTAAATTTGTTATTTTTGGGGTAAATAAAATTTATTAGTATTTATCAGAATTTATGGGAATTTTTAGGAATTTTTTTGGATTTATTTGGGCTAGTTTGGTTTTTGACTAGTTTTGACTCATGTAGACCAACCTAGGAACTAACCCTAGTTAGTTGGGCTTGGTTAGGTCAAGTGACTCTAGTCTAACCTAGTATGACCTAAGTTCGTAGTTATTGTTTCATTAGAAATTTAATTAGGAATTTAGGAATCAAGTGTTTTGATAAATGACTTGTGGTTTCACAAGTCATTTTGTGACTAAACTTGATAGGACTAGCTAACCTAGCTCAAACCCCACCCAAACCCAACATGGCTGACCAGCTAGGTTTAACCTAGGGATTCCATCCTATTTAATCTCTCCTAGTTTTTAGGGCTAGCCTCTTTTAAGGTTCTTTCAAAAGTTCTAAGGAAAGAGGTGAGTCCCATCTTCCAAAAATCCTTAAAAATTCATTTTAAATCCTTTTTCCTTCAAACCAATTTCATTAGGACCAAAAATTCATCCTCTTGCTGCTGGAATAATTTGGTTGCAGGAAGAAACAATTTGTGAGACTTGGAGGCTTGAGGAGCATTGTTCTTCAAGAGGTAACTTCTCCATTCCTCCATGGATTTCCATTTTGTCTTCACCAATAGAAAACCCTAAGGGTCCCCCTAATGCCTGGATAAGGTTCGTGTCCTATGTCGGTGGATTCGTATCCGTTCTGGACACGTATCAGTGACCATGGCATTGTGTTCGACGAAATGCCTCAAAGGGTATTTCGATCGATTTATTTCATTATTTTTGAATAGGAATAATAGATCTAATATTGTCTTTTGATCTTTGTGCTTACGTATTAGTGTCGTGCCATTTTCGTGTCGTTTTGATAGCCTGGACACGTGCGTGCACGCGGCCGCACGCTGCTACAGGGATCCCCTGCTACTCGGGGGCAAGAACTCCCTGGACACGACACGTGGACACGAAATATTTGACACACACGATGGGGCAGTGTCTGTCACGACACTCCCCAAGTGACACGACCTCTTGTGTCGTGTCGAGGGTGCACGAGACACCGCACGGGTTTTGCACAGGCTGTGGTCGTGTGTATTTTAGTTTCTGATACGCGTGTGTGGACACGCCTGTGCGACACGACACGGCGGTGCAGGGTGTCCTATGGATAGCCCTATGGGTAGTGAACCTGTGCTATTGAGCACGAGCTTTGGTTTGACCCCTGTTGTGTACACGAGACTCGTGCACACGTGCACGAGGACACAGCACATTAGGCACTGTTTTGGTGCACTGTTGTGTGGACACGTTTGTGTCCAATTTCATGAACACAAACAAGTTGTGTAGCATGCACTAATTGTATATATTAGTTACCAACCTCTGTAATTAGGTTTTAAATCAATTTCATTAGTAAATTACCATTTTCCCCATTTCTTAGAACATGGTATCAGCTCTTATATTTCCAGATTTTTACATTGAGTTTTGATTGATGATTTAACCTGCAAATCATTGTTAATAGCATGTTTCTAAAACCCAAATCTGTTATCCTATGTGTTACCTAACTAAAGTTTAAGTTTTGGAAAGAGTTGGTGTTATTTGAATGTGGTTTGGGGCTGTGCAATGAGTGGACTGATACACAAGTCCCAGTTTTGTAAATTCTGATTTTAAATTTTGTTAAAACTGATTTTTGATTGTTATTTGCCATGTTTAAATTCATTTACTTTATGTTAGTTCACTGTTAGGTTGTTCATGTTAGTTTATGTTAGTTTGGGTTAACTGTTGGTTGATGTTAACAAAGGGATTGAATGGGGATTCGAATTTGGTGTTGAGTCTTTAAATATTAATCAAGTGAACTGCCAATGGGTTTCCCAATTTCTTGAGATTGATGAGTGTTCATGTGTACTAAATTGCAGTCCTATATTTTTCAACTAACTGTCATATGGTCACTATGGTGTATGTTTCAACTGAAATTAGTTTTGAAGAAAACTGGGAAATGGTTTTAGTATAATTGTTGAAATCTGAGATTGTTGGATTAAACTGAAAACTGGGTTTAGTTTTAGTTATGTAAAACTGAGTTTGGAAGGCAATGTATTGGTTCCCTTCCTTTCTTCCCATTTGATTCAAGTTCCCAATTGATACAAAACCTGAGGCTAATAACTGTTTGGAACTATTTTGATGTTTCATTTGAACCAATAGCTAATGATTGTATTTGTAAAACCTGGGCTTGTTTACTGTTTTGCAATCCCTGTTTACATGCCACACTATCCTTCACTATTCTCATGAGTATATACATACATACAGTTTTTGCCTTCTCTGCTCACTGTTGGAGTATTTCCTGCACACTTATTAGCCTATGTACACACACACACAACTCTTCATATTGTACACTGTCACATTTATTAATTCCTGCACATTGTCATGTATCACTATATGTACACTGTTTTGTTTCCATTCACTGTCATTGATTTCCTGCACCCATGTTGACACTGGTGCACACTCTCACCACTGTCTTCTTCTTCATTTACTTGATTTCCTGCATGCATATCCTTGTAGACACTTGTATACACACACCCTTAATTGTCTACACACACACATGCCTTTTCCCTATATTCACATGTTTATGCATCCTAGATAGGAATGCCTATGGTGGTCTGAAATGCTTTATGTCTATATGAATATACCTATAGTGTTGGCCTAGGTATACTTAGTGATAGTTCAATATATTGTATCTATGTATGGTGTGTATATGTACAGGTGTAATAGGTACTTGGAATGGTGTATGTTGTCTAGAATAGATTGGTTAGACCTAGTTAGCCTAGTTTAGACTAAACTAGACTTGGTTGACCTAGTTTGACTTCTAGGGTTGACCAAAGTTGACCATGAGTTGACTTTGGCCTAGATTGACTTAGAATCATGTAGAATGCATAGTAGGACTCCTTTTCACTATTCTGGACTTGTTATGACTTGTGCTGTTCTGTTTAGGAGCCAGACACCACTCCTTGGACAGTACGATTCATATCGGACACTCAGATACAGGCGAGTACATTCTCTGATCATTTCATATCCTGCTTAGAATTATTTTCTGCAGTAGATTACTTTACTTGTACTGTCACGACGGTCACACGGATTGGTACTATATGGATCCTTTCTTGAGATGTTATCCTTATGGAGCATCGGGTACTACGTGTTCTGTGTATTTCACTTACATGGCGTATCACTATGCTTCTTGGTTCACTTGATTACTTGTGACATGTACCCTTATGATCACAGAGTCTCTTGAATCCTACACAGTTGGGTAACCCCCAGACTCCCCATTTATGGAACATCCATGTATTCCCCTTCGCGGGCCTTGCATGGAATCATATAACATAACCTGGCTGGATCCTTGTGTATTGATTGGGGGTACGGGGGAGTAGAAATGGACATGTAAATAATACACCAGTAGTATCTTCATTGAATCATTCCGTAGTGTCTTCATTGAATCATCCCAGGCCATTTACACGTTCATGTTGTACTCTGACTCACTAGTCACTGCTAGTTCTCTATGTATAGTAGATATTTTTATTACAGTTCTCTCTCTATTTTTATACTACACTTCTTTCAGTACTTGTATCTTACTTTACTGCATATTCATATTTTCTAACCTGCTATGAACTGTTGAGATGTACTGTGCTCGCTCCTGTCCTGACTAGACCTGTTGAAAAATTACAGAGGACGAGGAGGAGGCTTGCCTGGACACCTACTACGGGGCAGCCCTAGATGACACCTGTGAGCTGGACCCTCAGGAGGATCCAGCAGTAGCTGAGGACTTTCCCCCGACTGCCTAGACTAGATAGTTAGGCTATTATCTTTATGTAGTTGGATCATGTTCTAGTTAGACTCTTTATTTGGAGATCAGTTTGTATATTCTTTCATGCTGTAGTTGAGTTTGTATTTCTCTGGATATTGTTGGGATTATCTTAGACTATTTCATCTCTTTATTTCCTTGAGTTCTATTTCATATCGTGCTATCTCTTCCTTAGCTGTAATTGAGTTTGTTATTACTATGTCACCCCATTCGGGGAGTATAAACTGTTTAGAGATAAACTGTTAGATGTTGAGACCTAGGACAGCGTTCTACCGCCGACACTGCGGCGTAGGCTGGACGTATTCACGTCTCGTGCCCTTACTCTAGGGTGCGGGTCGTGACACGTTTTTAGTGGTGGCCCATGCAGGTCTAGACTATAAGTGTAGTGGTGCTCGAACTAGAGTATCACTGCAGCCTGCTATAAGATATAGGACATTAATTTTAAGGTACTCAATCATTTTAGGAAAATTCCTTTTATTGCCATCTAAATCCTTTTGTCAGCTGATCCTTTGAATTATAATTGTCCGCCTTTGTTATTTCGCTTCTTTATCAGAAATTGATACTCTTGTTTGACTATCTTCAGGATGGTAGAGACTCGATCGCAGCGTGCCGTCCCTGAGGATGCTATAGAGGGGACTGCTACCTCTCAGCCAGTACGGCGAGGCCAGGAGACTGCAGCTCTTGCCACCTCAGCTCGTGTTGAGACCTCGGCAGCCGCAGCAGGGGACATGCACCCACCAGCTCGGAGGTAGGACCCGGTTATCCCAGAGGATCCTTACCAGCAGCCACCTCCAGGGACAGTAGACGCAGTACAGCTGCTAGCCTTCTTCAGGCAGTACATAGAGGGTCAGCAGACGCAGCAGCAGAGGTAGACGGCAGAGCTCACTCGAGGCATTGAGCTGGCAGTGACAGCAGTGGAGAGAGTCGCGGCTCAGCCAGCAGCAGTCCAGCAGCCGCACCAGCCACGGGAGAAAGGCATCCAGGACTTCCAGAAGATGCACCCGAGAGACTTCCGCGGGAAAGAGGGGATCCTGTATGCCGATGAGTGGATCGAGCATATGGAGGAGATCTTCAGGCTGGCTGAGATTCCGACGAGGCTCCAGATAGAGGCAGCGGCCAGCATGATGCAGGATCTGGCCCGGACATGGTACCAGACCGACCCGAGGGTCGGCACAGCAGGACAGACTTGGGCAGCATTCAAGAAGCCGTTCAAAGAGAAGTTCTTCCCAGAGGCAGCGCTGGGAGCCCTCGAGACTCAGTTCGAGGCCCTAGTTCAGGGAAGTCAGTCTGTGGAGGAGTATACAGGAGAGTTCTGCCTCCTGGGCAGATTTGTAGAGGACTTGTCGGAGGCGACGAAGGCCCGGAGGTTCCGGAAGGGCTTTGTAAAGGAGGTCAAGTCCTACACCAAGAATGCCCGCAGTACTACATTTGAGGAGATACTGGTGGACGCACTAGCTGCAGAGGATGACCTTGAGCTTAGGCTCAAGAGAAGGAGAGACCCAATTGGGGGTAGTAGCAGCAGCGGAGGCCAGGCCAAGAGGCCTCACTTTCAGTATCAGCAGTCGAGGCAGTTTCAGCCTCAGCCGATTCAGCAGAGGCCAGCCCTTCAGCAGTAGCAGTAGAGGCAGCACCAGCAGGGACAGAGGCAGAGTGTTACTTGTGCCTATTATAAGAAGCCCGGAAATGTCGCCAATGAGTGTCGGAGGAGGCTGGGCCAGTGCCTGAAGTGTGTTTCAGCAGACCATCAGATGAGGGAGTGCCGCGTAGTACGAGCAGGCCCAGGAGGAGAAGCCAGGGCTCCAACAGGACAGCAGCGGGGACCAGCCCTGCCGATGCAGCAGCAGAGGTTTGTCCAGCGCCAGCAGCAGGCCAGGGGAGGCCAGCAGGGGTAAGGATTCGCCATGGCAGTCGAGGGTACGGAGGCCATCGGAGAGCTGATTGCAGGTTCGATTCTTCTTGACTCCAGTCCAGCATTCGCCTTATTTGATTCCGGTGCTTCGCATAGTTTCATTTCAGTATCTTTTGCGATTAAGCATGGTATAGTAGCTGAATCGTTGCCTAGGACTTACAAGATCACGACCGGGGGTGGTATTATCCTCGTGAGTGATATTTGTAAGGGTCAGAGAGTAGTTTTGGGAGGCCGTGAGTTGGAGGTGAGCCTGCTCGTAATGCCATTGCCGAACTACGATATAGTACTAGGCATGGATTGGTTGAGCAGGCACCATGCCAGCATTGATTGCAGAGGGAGTAGAGTTCTCTTCAGAGCGCCGGAGGAGCCAGAGTTCTAGTACTCCACACGTCAGGCAGAGCAGAGCAGCGGAGTCTTCTGTGGAGTCTCGATCGAGGAGCAGGCGATTCCACACCCCTTGATAGCAGAGTATATGGATGTTTTCCCGGAGGAGTTGCCGGGACTGCCACCAGACAGAGACATGGATTTCTCGATAGACTTGGTTCCAGGAGCGGAACCCATCTCTCAGCATGTCTATCGGGTGAACAACAGCGAGCTGGTGGAGCTGAAGAAGCAAGTGGATGAGCTACAGAACAAGGGCTTCATCCACTCAAGTTCGTCGCCATGGGGTGCACCAGTGTTGTTCGTGCCGAAGAAGGATGGATCAGTATGCATGTGTATTGACTATAGGGCACTCAACAACCTCACAATCAAGAACAAATACCCACTGCTGCGGATCGACGATCTATTTGACCAGTTGAGCGGAGCTCGGGTATTTTCCAAGATTGATTTGAGGTCGGGATGTCACCAGGTGAAGGTGAAGAGGGAGGATATTCCCAAGACCGCTTTCAGGACGCGGTATGGGCAGTTCGAGTTTCTGGTTATGCCATTTGGGCTAACCAATGCACCAGCTGTGTTTATGAACCTTATGAACAAGGTGTTCCATCAGTATCTGGATCAGTTTGTAGTGGTATTTATTGATGATATCTTGATATATTCCAAGACTGAGGAGGAGCACGAGGAGCACGAGGAGCATCTACAGATAGTGCTGAAGATTCTCAAGAAGGAGCAACTTTATGGAAAACTCTCCAAGTGTGAGTTTTTCCTAGACCGGGTGGATTTCTTAGGGCATGTGGTGACTGGAGATGGTATCTCAGTTGACCCCAAGAAGATTGTGGCAGTCGAGGCGTGGGCAGCGTCGACTTCAGTTGCAGAGATCAGGAGCTTCCTAGGCTGGCAGGATATTACCGAAGATTTGTGCAGGATTTCTCCCGGGTTGCAGAACCGTTGACACGGTTGACCCGGAAGGATGCTGAGTATGTTTGGTCAGAAGAGTATCAGGCAGCTTTTGATGAGTTGAAAAAGCGGCTGACGACAGCTCCGATTCTGACATTGCCTTCAGGATCAGGTGGTTTCACTATTTACAGTGACGCTTCAGGGAAGGGGCTGGGTTGTGTGTTGCAGCAGCACGAGAAGGTGATTGCCTATGCTTCCAGGCAGTTACAACCCCATGAGAAGAACTACCCTACCCACGACCTGGAGCTGGCAGCAGTGATTTTTGCTTTGAAGCTGTGGAAGCATTATCTGTATGGTGAGAGGGTAGAGATCTTCACAGATCACAAGAGCCTTAAGTATGTGTTCACTCAGAAGGAGTTGAACATGAGACAGTACAGATGACTGGAGTTGATGAAGGATTTTGACATCCTACTTCAGTACCACCCAGGAAAGGCCAACGTGGTTGCCGATGCCTTGAGCAGGTATCCGACAGCCATGTGTTTTACTATGGATCGGCATTTGCTTGCCGACTTGGAGAGCCTTGGGATTGAGGTGATCGTACCGGAAGTGCAGATACAGCTATGGAGGATGCAGATACAGTCAGACTTGATGGACAGGATCAAAGCGGCCCAGTTTCAGGATGTGGTTTTCCAGAGTATCAGAGAGCAGATCAGTATAGGAGTGGGGGATCCTGAGTTCTCACTTGTAGAGGATGGTGCCCTGAGGCACGGTGCCAGGTTATGTGTACCTAGTGGGGAGCTCAGAGAGCAGATTATGCAGGAGGCCCACAGATCGCAGTACTCTATACACCCGGGTGCCAACAAGATGTACCGAGATCTGCGGGAGCATGTATGGTGGTCAGGAATGAAGCGGGAGGTGTCCCACTTCGTAGCTAGGTGCTTGGTCTGTCAGCAGGTCAAGGCAGAGAGACAGAGGCCCAATAGATTATTGCAGCCGCTGCCCATTCCCGAGTGGAAATGGAAGCATATCACGATGGACTTCGTTTCAGGATTGCCGCGTACTCCAGGAGGAAAAGACGCGATTTGGGTCATCGTTGATAGGTTGACCAAATCGGCCCACTTCTTGCCATTCAAGGTGGGTACATCTACAGAGAGGCTGGCAGAGATGTATATGCGGCAGATAGTCAGGATCCACGGAGTTCCGGTCAGCATCATCTCAGATCGGGATAGCCGTTTTACTTCCCATTTTTTGAGGAGTCTGCAGACCAGCTTAGGCACTCAGCTCAAGTTTAGTACTGCATACCACCCCCAGACGGACGGACAGTCAGAGCAGACTATTCAGACCCTTGAGGATATGCTGCGGACGTGCGTTCTGGACTTTGGAGGTTCCTGGGAGGATCATCTTCATTTGGTGGAGTTTGCCTATAACAATAGTTTCCAAGCCAGCATCGAGATATCACCTTTCGATGCTCTGTACGGGCGTAGGTGCCGTACACCCTTATCCTGGGATGATGTTGGTGAGCGAGCTTTGCTGGGGCCAGAGATGATTGTGGATACGGCCGAGAAGGTGAAGCTCATCAGGGACAGACTTCATGTGGCGCAGGACAGACATCGGCATTGGGCCGATAGCCACCGGAGGCCCTTGGAGTTTGAGGTAAAGATTAGAGTAGGATTAGAATTAGGTTGTTTGTTTGTGATTTTGATCATGTTTTTTTATTATTATTAATTGAGACCTTGCTTGTGATTAGGTCGGAGACCAGGTTTTCTTGAGGATATCTCCGACTTGTGGTACGATACGTTTTGGTGGAGGCGGAAAGCTTAGCCCGCGCTTCATCGGCCCTTTCGTTATCAGCGGGAGAGTCGGTGACGTGGCTTACAGGCTAGACTTGCCGCCTGTACTTGTGGGGGTCCACAACGTATTCCATGTATCACAGTTGAGATGGTACATGGCTGACCCTAGCCATGTGCTCG
Organism: Iris pallida; assembly: GCA_029216955.1. Lineage (NCBI taxonomy): Eukaryota > Viridiplantae > Streptophyta > Magnoliopsida > Asparagales > Iridaceae > Iris > Iris pallida. The sequence goes on along the minus strand of JANAVB010041416.1, from coordinate 8,278,303 downwards.
ATCATTCGGAGATTGAGGTGGGTCCTTCTCTCAGCTATCCAGAGCAGCCAGTGGAGATTCTGGATCGACGGGAGAAGGTTCTGAGGAACCAGGTGATACCCTTGGTACGCGTCGCATGGAGGCATCATTCTCCAGGAGAGTCTACCTGGGAGCGGGAGGATGAGATGCACGAGCGGTACCTCTATCTTTTTGGACCGTGAGGTATACTTTCTATCCTTCTCATCAGTTGCATTTCGCTTTTCTATTTCGAGGACGAAATTCTTTTAAGGAGGGTAGATTTGTCATTACCACATTTCTAGTTTGAGGGTAAATTTGTCATTTTTGGGGTAAATAAAATTTATTAGTATTAATTAGAATTTATGGGAATTTTTAGGAATTTGTTTTGGATTTATTTGGGCTAGTTTGGTTTTTGACTAGTTTTGACTCATGTAGACCAACCTAGGAACTAACCCTAGTTAGTTGGGCTTGGTTAGGTCAAGTGACTCTAGTCTAACCTAGTATGACCTAAGTTAGTAGTTATTGTTTCATTAGAAATTTAATTAGGAATTTAGGAATCAAGTGTTTTGATAAATGGCATGTGGTTTCACAAGTCATTTTGTGACTAAACTTGATAGAACTAGCTAACCTAGCTCTAACCCCACCCAAACCCAACATGGCTGACCAGCTAGGTTTAACCTAGGGATTCCCCCCTATTTAATCTCTCCTAGTTTTTAGGGCTAGCCTCTTTTAAGGTTCTTTCAAAAGTTCTAAGGAAAGAGGTGAGTCCCATCTTCCAAAAATCCTTAAAAATCCATTTTAAATCCTTTTTCCTTCAAACCAATTTCATTAGGACCAAAAATTCATCCTCTTGTTGCTGGAATAATTTGGTTGCAGGAAGAAACAATTTGTGAGACTTGGAGGCTTAAGGAGTTCATTGCATTTGAGGACTTTTCCACCCATTGTTCTTCAAGAGGTAACTTCTCCATTCCTCCATGGATTTCCATTTTGTCTTCACCAATAGGAAACCCTAAGGGTCCCCCTAATGCCTGGATAAGGTTCGTGTCCTATGTCGGTGGATTCGTGTCCGTTCTGGACACGTATCAGTGACCATGGCATTGTGTTCGACGAAATGCCTCAAAGGGTATTTCGATCGATTTATTTCATTATTTTTGAATAGGAATAATAGATCTAATGTTGTCTTTTGATCTTTGTGCTTACGTATTAGTGTTGTGTCGTTTTCGTGTTATTTTGATAGCCTGGACACGCGCGTGCACGCGGCCGCGCGCTGCTACAGGAATCCCCTGCTACTCGGGGGCAAGAACTCCCTGGACACGATACGTGGACACGAAATATTTGACACACACGATGGGGCAGTGTCTGTCATGACACTCCCCAAGTGACACGACCTCTCGTGTCGTGTCGAGGGTGCACGAGACACCGCACGGGTTTTGCACAGGCTGTGGTCGTGTGTATTTTAGTTTCTGATACGCGTGTGTGGACACGCCTGTGCGAGACGACACGGCAGTGCAGGGTGTCCTATGGATAGCCCTATGGGTAGTGAACCTGTGCTATTGAGCACGAGATTTGGTTTGACCCCTGTTGTGTACACGAGACTCGTGCACACGTGCACGAGGACACAGCACATTAGGTACTGTTTTGGTGCACTGTTGTGTGGATACGTTTGTGTCCAATTTCATGGACACAAACAAGTTGTGTAGCATGCACTAATTGTATATATTAGTTACCAACCTCTGTAATTAGGTTTTAAATCAATTTCGTTAGTAAATTGCCATTTTCCCTATTTCCTGGAACATGGTATCAGCTCTTCTATTTCCAGATTTTTACATTGAGTTTTGATTGATGATTTAACCTGCAAATCATTGTTAATAGCATGTTTCTAAAACCCAAATATGTTCTCCTATGTGTTACCTAACTATAGTTTAAGTTTTGGAATGAGTTGGTGTTATTTGAATGTGGTTTGGGGCTGTGCAATGAGTGGACTGATACACAAGTCCCAGTTTTGTAAATTCTGGTTTTAAATTCTGTTAAAACTGATTTTTGATTGTTATTTGCCATGTTTAAATTCATTTACTTTATGTTAGTTCACTGTTAGGTTGTTCATGTTAGTTTATGTTAGTTTGGGTTAACTGTTGGTTGATGTTAACAAAGGGATTGAATGGGGATTCGAATTTGGTGTTGAGTCTTTAAATATTAATCAAGTGAACTGCCAATGGGTTTCCCAATTTCCTGAGATTGATGAGTGTTCATGTATACTAAATTGCAGTCCTATATTTTTTCAACTAACTGTCATATGGTCACTATGGTGTATGTTTCAACTGAAATTAGTTTTGAAGAAAACTGGGAAATGGTTTTGGTATAATTGTTGAAATCTGAGATTGTTGGATTAAACTAAAAACTGGGTTTAGTTTTAGTTATGTAAAACTGAGTTTGGTAGGCAATGTATTGGTTCCCTTCCTTTCTTCCCATTTGATTTAAGTTCCCAATTGATACAAAACCTGAGGCTAACAACTGTTTGGAACTATTTTGATGTTTCATTTGAACCAATAGCTAATGATTGTATTTGTAAAACCTGGGCTTGTTTACTATTTTACAATCCCTGTTTACATGCCACACTATCCTTCACTGTTCTCATGAGTATATACATACACACAGTTTTTGCCTTCACTGCTCACTGTTGGAGTATTTCCTGCACACTTATTAGCCTATGTACACACACACACAACTCTTCATATTGTACACTGTCACACTTATTAATTCCTGCACATTGTCATGTATCACTATATGCACACTGTTTTGTTCCCATTCACTGTCATTGATTTCCTGCACCCATGTTGACACTGGTGCACACTCTCACCACTGTCCTCTTCTTCATTTACTTGATTTCCTGCATGCATATCCTTGTAGACACTTGTATACACACACCCTTAATTGTCTACACATACACATGCTTTTTCCCTATATTCACATGTTTATGCATCCTAGATAGGAATGCCTATGGTGGTGTGAAATGCTTTATGTCTATATGAATATACCTATAGTGTTGGCCTAGGTATACTTAGTGATAGTTCAATATATTGTATCTATATATGGTGTGTATATGTATAGGTGTAATAGGTACTTGGAATGGTGTGTGTTGTCTAGAATAGATTGGTTAGACCTAGTTAGCCTAGTTTAGACTCAACTAGACTTGGTTGACCTAGTTTGACTTCTAGGGTTGACCAAAGTTGACCATGAGTTGACTTTGGCCTAGATTGACTTAGAATCATGTATAATGCATAGTAGGACTCCGTTTCACTATTCTGGACTTGTTGTGACTTGTGCTGTTCTGTTTAGGAGCCAGACACCACTCCTTGGACAGTACGATTCATATCGGACACTCAGATACAGGCGAGTACATTCTCTGATCATTTCATATCCTGCTTAGAATTATTTCCTGCAGTAGATTACTTTACTTGTACTGTCACGACGGTCACACGGATTGGTACTATATGGATCCTTTCTTGAGATGTTATCCTTATGGAGCATCGGGTACTACGAGTTCTGTACGTTTCACTTACATGGCGTATCACTATGCTTCTTGGTTCACTTGATTACTTGTGACATGTACCCTCATGATCACAGAGTCTCTTGAATCCTACACAGTTGGGTAACCTCCTGACTCCCCATTTATGGGACATCCATGTATCCCCCTTCGCGGGCCTTGCATGGAATCATATAACATAATCTGGCTGGATCCTTGTGTATTGATTGGGGGTACGGGGGAGTAGAAATGGACATGTAAATAATACACCAGTAGTATCTTCATTGAATCATTCTGTAGTGTCTTCATTGAATCATCCCAGGCTATTTACATGTTCATGTTGTACTCTGACTCACTAGTCACTGCTAGTTCTCTATGTATAGTAGATATTTCTATTACAGTTCTCTCTCTGTTTTTATACTGTACTTCTTTCAGTACTTGTATCTTACTTTACTGTATGTTCATATTTTTTAACCTGCTATGAACTGTTGAGATGTACTGTGCTCGCTCCTGTCCTGACTGGACCTGTTGAAAATATTATAGAGGACGAGAAGGAGGCTTGCCTGGACACCTACTACGGGGCAGCCCTAGATGACACCTGTGAGCTGGACCCTCAGGAGGATCCAGCAGTAGCTGAGGACTTTCCCCCGACTGCCTAAACTAGATAGTTAGGCTATTATCTTTATGTAGTTGGATCATGTTCTAGTTAGACTCTTTATTTGGAGATCAGTTTGTATATTCTTTCATGCTGTAGCTGAGTTTGTATTTCTCTGGATATTGTTGGGATTATCTTAGACTATTTCATCTCTTTATTTCCTTGAGTTCTATTTCATATCGTGCTATCTCTTCCTTAGCTGTGATTGAGTTAATTATTACTATGTCATCCCGTTCGGGGAGTATAAACCGTTTAGAGATAAACTGTTAGATGTTGAGACCTAGGACATCGTTCTACCGCCGACACTGCGGCGTAGGCTGGACGTATTTACGTCTCGTGCCCTTACTCTAGGGTGCGGGTCGTGACAAAAGGACACCATTTTGCAGTTCTTTGCCTGGATCTTATTTCTGGAAGATTTCCTTCGGCGAGATGGAGAGTTTGTCCAGTAACCCAAACCAACCCGAGATTGGTTGTGAGAAAGACATAGAGAAAGAGGTACAGGAGACCGCTTTCCATGATTTAAACTAGAGGCCTCTTGTAGATCATATCCCATCTTCGTCATGAGTTCACGAGATTGTGGACTGTACAGATGGAAAGCTGGTTGGTATTTGGCTTCTGATTTTGACAATGTTATCATATTAGTGGAAGAAGAAGAAGGATTATCTGCTGCTGGGATGAAGGTAGTAGCTACAGGTGGAAGACAATGCTCACCAAATGAAATCATATGACATGATTTATTTTTAGTGGCCTTTTTGGACTTGGTGGAAGGAGATGGTGTTTCAAAGTCCGCTACTAAATCTGGATGTATCCATATGATCTCTCCTTTATCAGTAGACAGAGAAACAAGACCATCTGTCTATGCAGGTGGAAGATTAACAATTTCCAGAGTAGTTCTTGGGATGGGGAAGACACTGTCCTGCACAAGTTGATGCAAAAAATCTCCAAACTGTAAAGAGACGACATTAGCTGTTACAGTTTTCTCATCTTGCTCGAGAGTGATTGCACCGAAATTGACCATCTCTTGTATTTTACCCTTGAGCACATAGCACGCTCGAGTTGGATGTCCAATAAACCTGCGGTAAACACAATATTTAGGATGGTCAGTCTTACCAACTTCATCTGGCCATTTAGGTTCTGGAAGTTGGAGTTTGTTGCTCTTGATGAGGCAATCAAAGATACTCATGACATCATCTTCATCAAAAGAGTATTCTTCTTTTGGACGAGGTGTCCGTTGTGGAGGTGCTGAAGGGGTAGATGTTGGCTGATTTACATTGACGGCTAGAGCTTCTTTGCCTTTGAGGTTAATGGCTAATGTCTCCTTGCTCTTGCGGTTGTTCTGACGGCCATTATTATTTGGTGTAGCATGTTCATCTTTGTCAAGATTAGGCATTTGAATGCCTAATTGCTTGAATTTGTCAGCGCTCTCTTCTACGGCTTTGGCGTTCCTTATGAAAGATGGCCAATCCTGGAACTGTGTTGATCCTATCCACATGCTGATTATAGACAACAAGTTGGATATACAAGTGTTTATAGTTAAAGCATTTGGAGTTCCGAGAGGCATTTTGAGTGCTTTACGGTAGAACCGTTCAATGAAATGTTCAGTCGTTTTATTATGTCGTTGTTTGATTTTGACGAGAGCAGACATAGTCATGTCGTTGGTTCCCTCATAAAACATTCTAAGAATATTTGTTTGAAGCCAAAGAAGGAGGTTATGCACCCATCTGGTAAAGTATGATACCAGTCATATGCTGCACCAGCTAAACAGCCAACAAATACTCTAGTAAGAAGAGCATCATTTGGTTGAAGTTGATCAGTCATTACTTCAAAGTGGTTGAGGGATTGACTTGGAGTCGTGCTGCCATCAAATAGCATAATGGTAGGGACTTATATTTAGGAGGAAATTGGACCTTTTTTCATTCTATGGGATAGGGTTGTTTGATCCCAAGCTTCTGCAGGCCATCCTTCTGTTTGAAAGCTTCAAATTGAGTACGTAAAAGTTTTACGACCTCATTGGTATCTCATGTTGATTGTGGAGTAGTGGAATGATCCAATGTGTTAGGAGGGGTACCGCATGATAAGTACCACCCCATGTACCGGATTGACTTGGAATAGCCTGCGCAGGAATGGAAGCAGTGTGAGAAGATTATACCCCCAGATCAATATTGGTAGGAATGGATGTTGTCACAGGTTCTTGAGTCGGAATCAGATTCACGACTGGTGGAACTGTATATTGTGCCATAATCACAGCATGCTTGCCTGCCATCATCTCATCCATGTTCTTCAAACTAGCCTCCAAAGCAGCATTTCTCTGCTCTTGACTGGAAGAAGTGGAGGTATCTTGATCTTCTGTGACGACATAAGCAGTCACTTCTCTAGCCTTTGAAGGCGAGCTAGTGGAAAGAATGGTCCTTTCAGAACTTTCACTGTCAGCATCAAAGTCACATAAAGACCTACCTCCAGAATAAGTGATAGGGATATCTTTTTGACTGAAGGAATCTTGGTTTGAATCAAGAAGATTCTTTTGACTGATTGTATCTCGGCTTCTTGATCGAGTATATTGGTATACTCCTTCATCGGATTCATGAATCCGATCTAAGTATTGCTGACTAGGATTACGGGACGCATTACGTCTTGGTTGTTTTCTACCCAGTGCTTTAAGATGCCATATTGACAGAAGCAGAGTAGTTCATCTTTGTCTATTAGAATTGGTCCAGGAGTCTGAATATAATTCAAACGGTCAAAGACGGACCGCTTGGCTGACTGATAGCAGCATTTGATGACAACTTCATGATGGTGGTTGCAATGATGTTCTTGTTGTTGGACTACCGCTGGACGGGATGGAGTTGCAACCTTCCTCTTCTGTATTAAGAGTTCATGGAGGTCACTAACATGACGAAAAGAAGTTATAGAAACGTAGTCCTTGACGATATTCGAGACATGGTTCCTGTTCCTGAGGTGTCCTGTACCTTGAGTGTACAAGGACGTGCTAAGCTGGTTAGCATAAGTCACAGAATCTTTCACCTCAGCATTCTTTCTCTGATGTAAGTTAGCAACTGGTGCGGGTTGCGCTTGATGCATTTTGTGATTTCTAGAAATTGAGCCTAACTGGCACCTGTTGATATATAGGTGCACAAGTCTGACAGGGGGGCTGCTTATGTATCTACTTGAGATACTAGTAGTTTGCCTCGTCAGAATCTTAAAATACATAAGGTTGGTAGATCCTGTCCTGATCTCTTTGGAGTGGACAAAATCCCCTTTTGCGTGGAAGGTTTATTCTGAATGGAACTCATCTTCCCGATAGAGGTGTGGTTGTCTCTATTAAGGAGGGCAGTACTTTCCACCCAGTCAACGACTCGAGCAGAATGAGGAAAGGCTAAAGAGCGTTTTCCATGATTTAGTGATTTTTCACTAAACTTCTGATTTGGTAGCAAAGAGTGCTTCCCTTTACATTACGCTAGTGCAGAAGTACATGCGGGTTGCGCCAAGGCATGAACCTCCACAAGTTGTGCTAGAGCATGAACATGTGCAAATTGTGCCAAAGAAAAAAAGGCCAAAGGGTGCTTACCTTTGTTTTGGACAACAATGTGACGAGACAGAGTCTCCTCCGATTTCAGAATCGGAGAAGCGAAGGGATTAGCCAGAAGGTTGTTTTCCATAGGTTGCGCCGAAGTAGTGATAGGCACAAGTTGCACAGAGGCAGGAGATTGTGCCGCCGAGGACTTAGGAGTCCAAACAGAGCGTGCCTTGCTCTTAACTGCGGCAGCAGCGCGCTTGGCACCCCCAGCATTGATCATGGTCTCGTAGGCTGTATGGTCGACTTTAATGACCAGGGTCTTCTGCGTTTTGTCGATTGACGCGGTATCACATTGAATTGTCACTTTTTCGTCGGAGGAGAAAGTCGTCCCCAGTAGAGTCGCCATTTTGTTTACAAAGAACAAAAAAGTTTTATTACAAACTAAGAAAAAGGGTACAAGGGTACAATTGATTTCTTGGAAAGTACAACTATAGAAATCTGAACATAAGACGATCACTTTATCCCTTGGACAATGTGATATCGAAGACACGAGCCTCTGGAGAATGCAGCAGCACTTTAGCTGGAGATTATGATCACTCTTGATCTCTTATGATTAATTTGAAATCCTTTTTATAGAGTTCTTGAAATAACTGTTTAGTAGTTATACTGGATTGCGCACACTTCAGATTTTGCGTCTCTTGTTCACTTGTGCAAACGGTTGTATTAACTGTTATAGACGCGTGGCATCGTTTGATTGAGATGTACATGGTCGTAGGAAGTGTAGTGGGCAAGTTCTGCGAAGTTAGTGGCTTGCGTGCCTCGTCACTCTGTCTTGAACACCATTTGAACACTTTACGTATGCTTCATCAGGTTGCGCGAGGGCGCAATGCAACAACCTGCGCGAGCGATTTGCACCAACTGCTGTAGACGCATGGCATCGTTTGATTAAGATGCGCATGGTCGTGGGCAGTATAGTGGACACGCTCTGCGAAGTTGATGGCTTGCGCACCACGTCACCCTATTTTAAAGTAAGAGTTGATCAAGTGGCGCCAATTTGTCAGGCTGCACATAGGTGCAACTCGACGAGTAGCGCCTTTTGACTAGGTCTTCTGTGTTATACCATTTAATCCTCGTACCATTCAGTGACTTGCGCAAACCAGCTGTCAGCATTAATTACATGCTGACAAAGTCTTCTCGAGCGTCGCGTTGCACGGGATTCGAAGAGATTTTCCTATCTCCGTGCCGTCAGTTGTTAGATAATGATGACGCCGTTACAGCTTCTCGAGGAAGTGCGCCACGTGGCTCTCGCACAACCTGGTTCCAGCGCTACTTGGCGTTGGCGCAACCTGATGCTATGCAACTTGAATGTTTGGCTACGTAGCTCTCTACAGTGGCTACGTGGCCCTCTATGCAGCCCAAAATATGTTTTATGCAGGAACCACTATAAATAGCAGGGTACCATACCCATACTAAAGGTAGGCAATCAAAGGCTGACAAATTTCTTCAAGAGCAAAGACTGTGTCTGATAGTCCAAGGAGTAAAGCATAGTTGCTACACTTTCCCGAGCCTCCATCGTCACCATCCAGAATCAAAAATTTAACAATTGTACTTAGATTGTTTTCTAGGATTTCTTTCTAGGCTTTCTTTTGTATAAGTGAGTTTGCAATCAAGTTCAATTCATCTGCAATTTTTGTGCTTGATATTTAATGGCAAACAATAATATGGACATGGTAAACATTGAATCTTTGTAGTAGAATTTTTCTTACTCAGAGGTTATATGGACATGGTAAGAATAGATTCTATGGGTGTATAGAACGACTCAGAGGTAATATGGACGTGAACTGTTCTATTGATAGTCATGACAACACGAGGTTATTATGGAAGAAATGACTACTCAGAGGTAATATGAACATGGTATGCATGAATGTCATTAGGGTGTAGATAAACAGCTTCGAGGTAAAATGGACATAAAATGTTTTCTACTGGGGAAATAAAGAAGGGATGGATCCATTCATAGAATTCATAAACACCCATGGGGGATGTGGAAATATATGTCGATTTAATCCTTAGACATAATACTTCTTCAGGAACTTGCCATTGATCGGAATCATTAGCAAATTGCCGTTAGGTTTGGCCAGTCGGCAGGCACCATTGGAGTAGACCGTCTCTTTAACGAACAGTCCTTCTCACTTAGGCGCGAACTTCCCAGCTGTCTTGTGAGTCATCACCATCGGTCTCCGAACTGATAAGACGAGGTCACCCACTTGGAATGTTCATTCCCGAACCCTTTAGTTGAAGGATCCAAAAATTCGAGCTTGATAAAGCTCGATACGCTGTTGAGCTAGCAGACGCTTCTCGTCCAACGCTTCTAGTTCCTGTAACCGACGGCATTGATTGTCTTCGTCAGCCAGCTGGTTGGTGACAGCTACCCGTAAAGACAGAATCTGGATCTCCAGAGGAAGCACTGCCATGCTCCCGTATACGATAGAGAATGGTGTGTTGCATGTGGGTGTCCGGACAATTATACGGTAAGCCAATAGACATTCGTTGAGTTTCTCATTCCAGTCACGTTTATTGGAAGATACGACTTTCTTGAGCAGCTTGACAATTTTCTTGTTGAATGCTTTAGCTAGTCCATTCGCTGTAGGATTGTAGGCCATTGACGCTACATTATGTATCCGATTCTTATCACAGAACTGATAAAATGCATAGCTCACAAACTAGGGGCCATTGTCATGGATAATCCTTCTAGGAACTCTGAAGCGGTATATGACGTGATGCTTAACAAAGCTAATCACGTTCAAGGTTTTCACCTCAGCCAGTGGTACTATTTTTGTCCACTTGGAAAGGTAGTCGGTGATGGCGAGGATGAACTGGTAGACGAAGGGCTGATCGACCCGATGATGTTTATTCCCTATTCTTTAAATGGACAGGCGACCGCAGTGGGATGTATGAACTCATAAGGTTAGTAGATGAAGTCAGCATACAACTAACATACCCAGCACTTCTTAGTATAATTCATGGCATCTGTCATCATGGTGGGCCAGTAGTAGCCCATGCGATATAGTCAGTCCTGTAACTTAGGACCAGGTTGGTGAGCTCCACAGGTACCATCGTGTGCCTCTCAGAGTGCTTCTTGTGCTTCAGCATTAGATAAACACCGAAGGATAAGTCCGTTGTATGAACGAGGATACAACATTTTGGTAGCTGTGTCATAGAAGAACTAGAGCGAGCGCCTCTTGATAGAAGTAGCTTCCTTTTTGTCTTCGGGTAGGATTCTGTAGACCGCATAGTCTATGAACGGGAATCGCCAGTCCCGAACATCAATATTAGTGTTTGTTTGTACAAAGTAAATTAGACATATATATAGATTATTCTTAGGGCAAATCAACTCCCAACCCATCACTAGGACGGAGTAATGGGTTCCAACAAGAGCTGTCAGGGAAGCGACAAGGCCAGCAAGGGCATCGGCCTATAGCTTTTGCAATCGGGGTACATGTTCTATAAAGAACCCTGTAAAGGTAGAGATGATGTCGATTGCCACCTGATATAAGGGACTAGATCTTCATGTCGAACCTCATATTGTCCTCGAACCTGATTGATAATCAGTTTCGAGTCTCCGTAGGCCTCAAGGTAGTCGACCCCCAACTGTTTACCGAGCTGGAGCCCGATGATGAGAGCATTGTACTCAGCAACATTATTGGTGCAGGACTCCATGAGAGAATATACACGGTGGATGACCAGACCGTCAGGAGTGATGAGGACCACTCCGACCCCTGCGATGATTTTGTCCTTGGGTTATGTTCTTGAAGCACCGTCATAGAACATCTGCCAGACGGAATTGTATGAGACCGCATTTGACTCTAAGACCTCGTTAGGAATGCCGTCATAGAGCTTTGATATTTCCGGTATGGGATGTGCCGCCAAGAAATTGGCCAACGCTTGCCCTTTAACTACCTTTTGTGGGATAAAAACCATGTCATTAGGAGTCAAAAGGATTGCCTATGTGGCTAACCGCAAGTTTAGCGCCCCTGTTTTAGTCATGAGGACTCTGAGGGGATTGACTCGGGAGATGACGTAAATTTTCTGTCCCACCACATAATGGCGTGTCTTTTGAATAGCAAAGACTAGCACGAGACACTCCTTCTCCACAAGGTTATATCGATGCTCAGCACCAATCATGGTACTGCTAAGATAGTAGATTTCCTGTTCGTGGCCTTTGTTGCTTCTCTGGGCTAGCAAAGCACCTAGAGAGTGGTCCATGGCTCGGATGTATAACAGAAAAGGGTCTTCCCACGACTGGTGCTACCAGGACTGGTGAATTGGTGATGTATTTCTTGATCTCATCAAACACGTGTTGACACTCTTCGGTCCAGGCATAAGAAACCCCTTTCTTCATCAATTTAGTAAAGGGTTGGCATCGTCCAGAGAGATTTGCTATGAATCACTACAAGAAAAAAAGGCTTTTCTTGGCAGCTTTTTCCCGTCGAGAAATGGGTATCTTGACGGTTGCGGATCCTTCAAGTAAGTCGGAGTCAAGAAAAGATCTCCCTTTTCTTGACGGTCGCTGGCATGGCTTTTCTTGACGGTTTTTGGCCGTCATATGAAGTAGTTTTCTTGACCATTTTTAGCCGTCAAGATAGCAATTTTTAGAAATCGTCAATATTGGTGAAAATTTTTCTTGACTCCGACCTAGATGACGGCTATTAGCCATCAAGAAAAGCCCTTATGTTGTTGGATTGAGTTAATTGTTGACGTTTTATAACCGTCAAGGGAAGCTAAAGCCAAAATTCCATTTATAATTCTATATTATGAATCGAACACATACATAATATCAATAATCCAGAAGTTTAATACATCAAATAACTACAATACCCAATTTTTATATTAACAAACTGTATATTGTCCATACACCGCAAACTTCCGACACACATCCAACCATAAACATCCAACGCTTGTTTAACCCCAAACATATCCAACAAATGTATATAGTTTCCATACATTTTAAACATCCAATACTAAAAATTATACAAATAAAACCAAAATAAGTAGCAAACTCAGCCGGAGCACATCCCTCCCATATTCCCATATTCACAGCACCTTCATTTCCATGTAGTTTCTGAGAGAACAAGAGCACAACATAACAATTTAATGAGCTTGTTGACCAACAAAAAAACAATTTCCTACAGAAAATAAGAAGGGTATAATAACTCAAATGAACTGTCAAAATGAAACGACAACATAACAAGTTAATTCCTTATCATGTTTAGAAGTTACTTGGACAATCTTTCTCTTTCTTTAAATTTGGTTTGTCTGATATACACATCAAGATCAATTAAAACTAAACAGTTTAGAAAGGAAAAAAATAAGAAGCAAAATATAGTTTTCTAAGAGCATAATTTTTTGCATAAACGAAGGTATCGAATACTCATATTTTCATCTTGACATGACCACAAAGAAATACAATTGCTCTTACAATAGAATAAAAATTGAAACACACCTGCACGGATTGGTTTGTATCATCACCTTGGACTGGAGACTCTGCGCATGTTTTACCTCTGAATCAAGTATTGCATACTTCTTTACCAAACAGAAGGAAGACATCTCAATTAGTATCATGCATTAAATATAGGAGTGCACAAGCCGATGCATTGCACATATTAGTTGCATTTCTTCAATAAATATTAAGTATATCTGTTAACGAATCAATAACTAAATATATAAAATACAAATATGCTATATTTACCCAATATACCGGATAGCAGCCCAAGATAGCTACTATCTTGCAAGATGACAAGGACATTGGTTTGTATTTCTTCTGATTGAAATTTACAAATTAAATTGCTTTTCTAAGCCGACTTAGCCTTATACCTGGCATGTCATTTGGTCCTTAACTACCATTTCAAGTATAGTGATAACTATAACCCCAAGTAAACATATGAATGTACAGATCATTGAATTAAGTATAGAAAAAATTAGTATATCTAAAATAAAGGTACAAAAATATTAACCGCAGAGAAAAGGGCTATGAGAACATATGAATGTACAGATCATTGACAATTTGTAGCAGAGCTTGAACTCAGTATCCAGCTATTAGTATTCTACACTATGTGAGGGGATCGCTCAAATACTTAGTTTTAGCTCTCATTCTCGAACATATATGATAAGAGCCTATCTGACACTAGCTCAATAAACTAACATTATCTTAGTATAGAGGTCCTCAACCACCGTTTCATGTAATACAAATAACACTACAATTCATGATTAAAGAAGGCCTGGAAAGAGGTAAAACTGTAGTGCATCATCAAATGAGGCCTCGAGATGAAAAGAAGATTATATAACACAAAGCAAGTTACTGTAAGTAAGCATGGACATCAAACGAGAGATGCAAAGAAGATTGGAACAACAAAGCCCAGATTTTCATTCATCCAAGTTGTCAAATTTTCAAACATAGCTCGCCCATACATGTCCAATTACCAAATTTTCACAACCACAAAATTGAAAGAGTAAGTAGGGAATAAGTGATACTCTAAAAGGAGTAATAAGGACTCTATGGGCTCAGATTTTTAGCAAAAGCTTCTTCAAATAACTGATACTCTAAAATGTTGAATGTAGAATATCATCATTGAGCATATACTCACAAAACTGAACCAACATAGCCACAGAAGTGATATTTAATATAAAAAAATTAATGAATCATACGCTAGTATATAATTACAATGAAGCCAACTGAAAAAAGAATTAAGTGAAACAAGAAAGAAACAAAAAACATGGAGACAAACCACAAATAAAACCTAATATAAAGATTGTGCCATTCAACACATGTACTTTCTCCTCATAGTCTTGTGTATGAAGATTGTATCAAGAAGAAGAAGCACATTCCCATGTGATGAAAAATACAACATTCAAAAACTACAAACTAAAAAAAACTGCTGCATTCCAAAAACTGAAACTCAAAATAGGGCTCAGAGTATCATATCAAGCATGTTCAACATCGAAAAATAGGATAGAACATAGCCACGAAACTGAACCAACATAGCCATGTGTATCACCTTCATATGAAAAACTACCAAGCCTTCAGGCAGAGTATCATATCCCATAGCAGCTATTCAAAAACCTGTAGTAAATCCAGAAATGGAGGAGACAGTCCCATTATAGCCCAAAGGGCATGTTTGGGCTCAAAGTATCATATGTAGCACGCTTCAATGCCCAAAAATATGCAAGAACTCCATTCTACTGTCATCATAAACTGCAATGTATCATATCTAGCATGCTTCAATATCCCAAAATATGCAAGAACATACCCACACATAACCATCATAGCGATGTGTCTCACCTTCATATGAAGAACTACCAAGTCTTTACTAATCAAAAAATGGAGTTTCACATTCTCATCATAGCCCAATCAAAAAACTACAAACTAAACCAAAAAAATTGATACTCACTAAAACCAAAATTGAAAACTAAAAGGTTGAAGCAAATGCAAATAAAAATTAATTTTTCTAGAGCTAGATCTCGAAATTTCACAAAAGCTGTTGGTTTTTACCATAAAGTTTAGATTTGGTGTATAGAAACAGAACTTAACATTATATATTGAGGAAATTTGAAAAGAAATACCCTCAGATCTAAACAAATATTGTAGATCTGCTCTGAAGAAACATTTTACCTAAGTTGTGGAGTTGATCATCGAGGGGATCCAAACCCAGTTCTTAGAGAAATTATTGTAGCAACAATTGAGTCATAAACTTGGAAAAAAAAGGGGGAAATAAAATATGCCTTGGAAAATTCGAGTGTAGTAGGATTCAATTTCTTCGACAAAATTTCTCACTT
Organism: Iris pallida; assembly: GCA_029216955.1. Taxonomy (NCBI): domain Eukaryota; kingdom Viridiplantae; phylum Streptophyta; class Magnoliopsida; order Asparagales; family Iridaceae; genus Iris; species Iris pallida. Next base: position 8,262,784 of record JANAVB010041416.1, on the reverse strand, counting down.
CCAGACTCATCAAGATAATAGAAACCCTAAAAATTTAGGGGAGCTGAACCTCGAGCTTCTCGATGGCGACGGAGTCGGCGCCGCCGCTGCTGACGACTGCGTCGATCGTGTCCTGTGGAGGCATCCGCCGCTTCCCTCTTCTAGGCACTAGTGGCAGATAGTCGAGCTTCCACTCCCAGATCTCACAGGAGAGCAGGAAGGGCCTCGAGGCCATCTCCTGCACCGACGTCCTTATGGCTGCCCCCACCATCGAGGTTTTGGCTAGGATTTCCAAGAGGTGAGAGGTAAAAGTAAAAAAATTAGGAGATCATTAAGGCTAGGGTTTATTGCAGAGTTTGGGAAGAAGGAAGAGGATGTAGTTGAAAGCCCGCCACTCCTTAGGGAGGAGAAAGAGGAGAAGAGTGGCGTGATCTTTAGAGGAGAGGAGTGGGGGCTATGTGGGAGATTCTTTAGAGGAAAGGAAAAGGTTAGGGGGAGAGAAGGAAAGAAAGGGGGCATTTGGGAAAATTTTGTTGGGTTCATCGATTAAAAAGAACCACAACCGTAAATAAATATAAAAGGTTTAAAAAAATTACTAAAATGGTAGCTGAGAAAATCTCGCCAAATTTTTTATACATACATTCGTTGACGGTTATAACCAAACTGTCAATAAATAAATTGATGTTTCTTGACAGATCATCTAAAACCGTCAACTATTATGTTATAAAATTGCTAAATTAACATAAAACGTGTCATGTCTTTGCGTATGGCTAATACCGCCAAGATAACTCATTTTCTTGATGGTTTTTTACGACCGACGAGAAATAAACCATCAAGAAAGGCCATTTTTCTTGTAGTGAATCTTTTGATGTATGCCAATCGTCCCTGTAGACCTCAAAGCTCACGGAGATTCTTCGGGGGTGCCTTATCCAGGATGGCTTTGGTCTTTTCGGGGTCGATGTGAATACCCTTAGTTGTGATAATGAAGACTAAGAACTTGCTTTCTCGATAGCATCCATGATGTTGGGACGAAAGTGACGTTGTTGCTGTTTGACAGGTTTAACGTTGGGTAGGTTGTTGGGTCGATGCATTGCGACTTGCGGATCTAACCCCAGCATGTCTTCGTAGCTCCAAACAAAGACATTGATGTACTCTCGGATAAGTTGTATCAGAGATTCTCTGTCTTCTCCGGTCAAGCTTTTGCTAATGAAGATGGATTTAGGTGAAGCCTCATCTCCTAGCTCGACGTGGACAACTTCGTCTTTGGTGGGAGGTTCTCGTTGTTCGATCCGCTAATCCCATTGGGATCCTAGGCATTGAGCCCAGGGTTCATTCTCGAAGAATTTGAGCATTTGGTCTTCATCCTCGATCGGAGGATGTCACGACCCGCTCCCAATTTTGGGATACGAGTACGTGGCCAAGTCCAGCCTATGCCGCAGCATCGGCGGTAGTACGCTGTCTATGATAACAATGGTCCACAATAAGCACAACACGCATATATATCATCCACAACTAAGCCAGCAAAAATTACTAAAATATCCAATAGTCTCAATAATAAATATGAAAAATCCACTACAACTAAGAAAGTCTCGGGAACAAACCCGGATAGCAGAAAATAAAATAGACAACTAAACTCCATAACTATAACTACTAACTAATGCGAATCCATAAGGAAGAAAATATGCTAATTCGCATCAGTGCTGGAACCGGGTACGCCAGTGACATCAGTGTCTCCAACATACTCACCGTAGACCTCGGGGCAAATCTCTTCGTCTAAAGCTGAAAAATAGTTATCCAGTCAGGATTGGAGCAAGATCACCATAACACTACATTACACAATATAGTATACAAGCATGAAGGAAAGATAAAAGGAATTTAACTGAAGATAAGTATAGGCATGACATTGTATGATAAGAAAGTACCTTTGAGACGTGATAACAATATGAAGGTAGACTTTGATATACCACTAAGACATGATGACAATAAGAAGGTAGACTTGACGAAAGAAGAACAATAGACGACATGGCAACAATAATTAAGTCACGTGTACTGTGTGTTTTAGAATACCAACTTTCAGCATATAGACGGCTTGGGATATCCGTCAGTCATACGTGTGGTGCATGACTGATATTATGCAATCAATGTATAGGGGGTCTGTATTCAATTCGTTGACCACATGCTTACTTGTTGTATTCCCCCGCCCGACTCACTCACAATACATGTCCACTATGATAAACATTAACAATACGATAAACTGTAAACAATAGGAAACAATGTGTAAGACGTGAACATGTATGTATATCCAATCGATTCTAACTCTCGTGCACAATAGTAATTATGAGCAATGACAACCACGAAACATAATGGAGAAATAGTGAAAAGACGACACGAAGATACATGCAGTATAAAATAAAGGAAACATAGGTCATAGTGATACTTGCCTGCTCCGGTAGATGATAAAGTTACAAGTCAAGACGTCGTAGTCCGATCTACCCCGTCACATAAAAACCACAAGTTAGATCAACAATTCCCACTCTAAAATCCTAGAAAGTGGCTAATGGGTTAAGTCAATTAATACTATTCTAATTCTAGAATAAATCATCTAAAATCCTATTTTAACCTATTTAATTCTGAAATAATAATCTACACAAAAATATTTGGCCAAGGAAAGTCACGGATCCAAATTCGGGACCTGTGGCACGCAAACCGAGACATACAGTTGACTAACTAGTCAAACATTATGAATTCTAAGTTTGAGTGTGCAACATGATAGATTTCAGCGCCATGAGTGCACTGGAATCAACCGTGCCGCAAAATCACGATTTGGTCAAAAGTTATTGCCATTATGGCTAACCATGACAAAATCGATGAACCGTTGACCAAATCTGACTTCTATGAATAAAATAAAATATTAGATGAAACTCTAAATTTCTGGAAAAATTATATGTTTTAGGGCTCGGTGTCAGCTTTCCAAAACTTCAAACGGATCGCGAAACGGAGTTCGGGATCGCTCGGAATCTCGAAAATCGTTCGACGTGTTGATTTTTGGACAACCGACACTCAAATAATTATTCAGAAATTCGAGATGAAAATACCAGAAAATAAATTGTATAATCAGAAACCTAACCTTAATACGCTTCTAACAAAAAAAATGGCGCACAAAACGGACGTCTAGATCAACGGCAATCGCTCCGCGAAGTCGAAGATCTCTCCCGAACTCTCCCACAAAAAAAACTGCTGAATAAAATAGGGTTTTCGGAAAAAGCTAATAACATATATATATATATATATATATATATATAGGGTGAGCTGCTAAGCCGCTAGTGAGTCGGCTTCGGATTGCCACGTGGCGCGATCCTGTGCGCCCACAGCTGGATCCAACTGTCTATAATAGACCGAGCTTGGCTCGGATTAGTATTCCGAGGGCGGCTCGAAGACCGAGCCCTGCACCCCCCTTACACTGCCATGTGGGGTCCGCCCTCCCGCTTTCAGTGGCTGACGGGTTGGCCCCCCCAGCTGACTGGGTAATTAAATTAGAAATAGGTTTTTAAATTACAGAAAATTAAATAAAAATCAGGAAAAATCCTAAAAATTCCAAATAAATCCCAAAAAATTCCTAAAAATTCCTAGAAAAATCTAGAAAATATTTTAGGGGTTCTAGAGCCCAAATAAATTATTTGACCTCAAAAATACCCTCGGGTGCTCTCACAGAAATTCCTAGAAGCTTAGAAAATTAATAAAATAATATAGAAAATTTTCTAAAAATCTCTATAAAATCCTGAAAATTCTAAAATGGTGAGATAATATTCTAGGGACTATCTAGAGGCCCCAGAGACTATATATAACCTAATTTCCTTATATCTAACTTATAGACTTAGGCAAAAATCCTACGATCCCAAATCAACATCCTAGTAAATAATTGATTCTATCCAAAATAAAAATAAAAAAAATCTCCAAACTAGAAAATAAATTTTTGGAACCCAAATGCTACAAACTATCCCCCTTAAAAGATTTTTGTCCTCAAAAATCAAAACATCACAAATAGTATAGCATAATACCTAACTCTTACAAGCACTAATTTCTTAAGCTAAGTCACGGAGAGATAATGGCTAGGAACATAAGGGAACTAACAACTAACTAAGCATGCATAACAACTAAAACTAAAGAAGGCTCTACGAACTTGGTACTCTCTGCTGTCGATCCCTCGGGTTCGGGAGTAGCAAAAGGGTTAGCTACCCTTTTCCTCTTACGGATCGCACTGCGCCTTGTCTCAACCATTGCAAACTAAAAGGAAAGAAAGGATATGGTTAGAACGGTAGATACAAACATATCGAAGAAATCACGGACGGAATCAAGCAAGATGCAAATTAAGAGACAATAAGATCTTAAGATAAAATAGACTCATAGGGTTAGAAATCCTATTTGTGGATGATATAACCTCCTAACTTCAAATCTATTCGCAGGCTCGTAGTAGTACAGCTAACTTAAGCACTACCACGAGTTCGCAGTCTTTTGCGAAATTAGACCTGCATGGGCCACCATAAAAACTTGTCACGACCCGCTCCCAATTTTGGGATACGAGTACGTGGCCAAGTCCAGCCTACGCCGCAGCATCGCGGTAGTACGCTGTCTATGATAATAATGGTCCACAATAAGCACAACACGCATATATATCATCCACAACTAAGCCAGCAAAAATCACTAAAATATCCAATGGTCTCAATAATAAATATGAAAAATCCACTACAACTCAGAAAGTCTCGGGAACAAACCCGGATAGCAGAAAATAAAATAGACAACTAAACTCCATAACTATAACTACTAACTAATACGAATCCATAAGGAAGAAAATATGCTAATTCGCATCAGTGCTGGAACCGGGTACGCCAGTGACATCAGTGTCTCCAACATACTCACCGTAGACCTCGGGGCAAATCTCTTCGTCTAAAGCTAAAAAATAGTTATCCAGTCAGGATTGGAGCAAGATCACCATAACACTACATTACACAATATAGTATACAAGCATGAAGGAAAGATAAAAGGAATTTAACTGAAGATAAGTATAGGCATGACATTGTATGATAAGAAAGTACCTTTGAGATGTGATAACAATATGAAGGTAGACTTTAATATACCACTAAGACATGATGACAATAAGAAGGTAGACTTGACGAAAGAAGAACAATAGATGACATGGCAACAATAATTAAGTCACGTGTACTGTGTGTTTTAGAATACCAACTTTCAGTATGTAGACGGCTTGGGATATCCGTCAGTCATACGTGTGGTGCATGACTGATATTATGCAATCAATGTATAGGGGGTCTGTATTCAATTCGTTGACCACATGCTTACTTGTTGTATTCCCCCGCCCGACTCACTCACAATACATGTCCACTATGATAAACATTAACAATACGATAAACTGTAAACAATAGGAAACAATGTGTAAGACGTGAACATGTATGTATATCCAATCGATTCTAACTCTCGTGCACAATAGTAATTATGAGCAATGACAACCATGAAACATAATGGAGAAATAGTGAAAAGACGACACGAAGATACATGCAGTATAAAATAAAGGAAACATAGGTCATAGTGATACTTGCCTGCTCCGGTAGATGATAAAGTTACAAGTCAAGACGTCGTAGTCCGATCTACCCCGTCACATAAAAACCACAAGTTAGATCAACAATTCCCACTCTAAAATCCTAGAAAGTGGCTAATGGGTTAAGTCAATTAGTACTATTCTAATTCTGGAATAAATCATCTAAAATCATATTTTAACATATTTAATTCTGAAATAATAATCTACACAAAAATATTTGGCCAAGGAAAGTCACGGATCCAAATTCGGGACCTGTGGCACGCAAACCGAGACATACAGTTGACTAACTAGTCAAACATTATGAATTCCAAGTTTGAGTGTGCAATATGATAGATTTCAGCGCCATGAGTGCACTGGAATCGACCGTGCCACAAAATCACGATTTGGTTAAAAGTTATTGCCATTATGGCTAACCATGACCAAATCGATGAACCGTTGACCAAATCTGACTTCTATGAATAAAATAAAATATTAGATGAAACTCTAAATTTCTGGAAAAATTATATGTTTTAGGGCTCGGTGTCAGATTTCCAAAACTTCAAACGGATCGCGAAACGGAGTTCGGGATCGCTCGAAATCTCGAAAACCGTGCGACGTGTTGATTTTTGGACAACCGACACTCAAATAATTATTCAGAAATTCGAGATGAAAATACCAGAAAATAAAATATATAATCAGAAACCTAACCTTAATACGCTTCTAATAAAAACAATGGCGTGCAAAACGGACGTCTAGATCAACGGCAATCGCTCCGCGAAGTCGAAGATCTCTCCCGAACTCTCCCACAAAAAAAACTGCTGAATAAAATAGGGTTTTCGGAAAAAGCTAATAACATATATATATATATATATATAGGGTGAGCTGCTAAGCCGTTAGTGAGTCGGCTTCGGATTGCCATGTGGCGCGATCCTGTGCGCCCACAGCTGGATCCAACTGTCCATAATAGACCGAGCTTGGCTCGGATTAGTATTCCGAGGGCGGCTCGGAGACCGAGCCCTGCACCCCCCTTACACTGCCATGTGGGGCCCGCCCTCCCGCTTTCAGTGGCTGACGGGTGGGCCCCCCGGCTGACTGGGTAATTAAATTAGAAATAGGTTTTTAAATTACAGAAAATTAAATAAAAATCAGGAAAAATCCTAAAAATTCCAAATAAATCCCAAAAAATTCCTAAAAATTCCTAGAAAAATCTAGAAAATATTTTAGGGGTTCTAGAGCCCAAATAAATTATTTGACCTCAAAAATACCCTCGGGTGCTCTCACATAAATTCCTAGAAGCTTAGAAAATTAATAAAATAATATAGAAAATTTTCTAAAAATCTCTATAAAATCCTGAAAATTCTAAAATGGTGAGATAATATTCTAGGGACTATCTAGAGGCCCCAGAGACTATATATAACCTAATTTCCTTATATCTAACTTATAGACTTAGGCAAAAATCCTACGATCCCAAATCAACATCCTAGTAAATAATTGATTCTATCTAAAATAAAAATAAAAAAAATCTCCAAACTAGAAAATAAATTTTTGGAACCCAAATGCTACAGAGGATCTGTAGAGACCATATTGACTGATAGTATCTTCTTGAAGGCCTGGCCGATACTGGTATCAAATTCCCAAGTTGAGAAATCAGAAGAATAAGTGTGCATCATAACTTCCAGCTCTGAACTCCCCGAAGTTGTTGTGGGTGTAACATAATCCAACCCTCGGCGACTGCGCTAGTAGTAATTTTGAGCCTTTTCCTTAGGAGCATGAAGTCGTGAGGGAAGGCGTCAGACTTTGCCATAATTCAGTCCTCTACCACTGGTCAAGTCATAGCCCATCTTCTGTATAAGGTGCTTGGCTTGAGCGGTATAACGGTAGAGCTGCATCTTGCCGTTATCGAGTTCTGGTTCTGCCGGAGTCAATCACTAAGGATGCTCTAATCGACCAAAGATGAAGGGTTCCTTATCTGTCTTCTTTGCTGGAACCAGAAAGTAAGCATCTTGGGAAGAGACAACTTAGCTTGCCAAATTAGCGGTTGTCACTTGAGTTTGCAACATATATAGGACATTGTCTAAGAAATACTTAGTGTTCCAGTATGCACAAGAGTATAATTCAAAGACAACTTTCTATTAATAAAATACGAAACTTTATCCCGAAGGATTACATCATCCAAAGAATGTGCCTCGACATTTGCGCATATGTAGTCCCCTAAATCTTCATCAGTGAGAACCAGGGCTGCCATGGGAGAAGGTAGAAGTGGTCTCCGCTTCAGTTTGACTACCAAGGGTGTTAGAGCCGGAGATTCTTGCAACTTTGAGGCTGCCTTTGGAGCCTTCCGGGGGAGTTTTATTCGAATGGGCTCCTGGCTGGCAGTTGAAGTTCTCGGGGATGAGTGAGCGGGTGCCTTTTTTTCGAAGCTTGATGATAAGAGGTGCTGGTGTCTTGGAAGGCTTCCCTTTTAGTCGAACGCTCAAAAGTACTTTAGCAATAGCTGTGCTCTCTGATGTCTTATCATTGGCATCATTATCCCAGGGGATTGACTTGTACAAGTCAACATCAGTACAATATGCTTCGAGACCTCGAAAAGGGTTGATGTCAGCGAACTCAGTCTTGATAGTTCCGTCGCTGCCCACATACTTCATGCATTGATGGAGAGTGGATGTACAGTCATGTATTCATGGATCCATGGTCGACCCAATAACATGTTATAGTTTATATCTGACATTTCAGACGTATCTTGCCCAGGGACTCACTCTTTCCTGCATTAAAATCATTGATTGTAGTGTTTGACGTGGTCAGCCGATGCATCGGGATTCCCAAGGTTTGTAGTAAACTCCTAGGAATTATGTTGAGAGAGGAACCATAGTCTATGTGTGTAACGCCACAGAACCAGAATACTGGAGAGCGGGGGCGTACATAGCCAGCTACGTATATTGAAGTGCAACCCACCTCGCTATACGGTCACGGCTGTTTAGATACATGAGGGTTTAACTACAAGCCATCAGTCTCCTATGGTCATGAACAAGCCTATTGTCTCAATCTCAAGCAAGTAATAACAGTTAAAAGATCTCAGAATACCAAATATACAATAGTAAAGTGTCCCATACATTACATATTTGGATGATCATGAAGCTAGTCGTACAAAATGTCAAGACTAGCAAGAGTTTCAGTCATACATGATCAACCCTAGGATTTGTCAATCATGTTATAGCCCGTAGACAGACAGTAAATAAAGGTACAATACGAGCTAACACGTGCTCACCGGCTAAACGCCTCAGAAGAACATTTTTACAATAGAGTGGGAGAACAAAAAGGAAACCCACTCGTTGCCTTGGTTACGCCTGGTGGTCACCATCTGGCTGGAAGATAGATAGATCCTCTGGAGCTGCTCCGATATCTGGCCATACAAAACCAGCTGGGTCAGACCCCAGAAAGAGCAAGTACCACAAAGGAGGCTTCACTTAGGAACTAAAACCAGCATATAATAATGAATAAAGATAATTCTACGGACAATAATAAATTGAGTACGAGGAAACCATTCAAGTAGCCAGGTCGCAACCCTTAAACCAAACAAGGACCGGGGTTGTAACCTTTCACCTGAATAGAAACCCGTCTTAAATACTGTTGGTAAAGTAATAAGACAATAAACGAAGAGAGGACACAGAACTGTTCCGGGCGCCAGGTTACAACCCTTAAACCAAATAAGGACCGAGGTTGTAACCCTTCGCCTGAACAAAACTTGACCCATGATTATTATTGTTAAGGTAAACATAAATAATCATGACGATATATGATAAGAAATCCCTGGGACTATTCAGATAACCAAGTTACAACCCTTAAACCAAACAAGGACCGGGGTTGTAACTCTTCATCTGAACAGAACGTGGTTTCTCATCATTTACCGATAAATAAAGCACAATAAATCAGGTCCTGCTACAATCTTCTACAGGATCAAGACAAAACTAGGCAGGGCTAGACTCCATTCAATCAATCACGGCCATGCAATGAGTACGACTTGATACTTTAACTAACTAGGGTTATCACAGTCCTAGTTACTAGCAAAATGCAATGAGATTATTCCAACAGCCATAAACCCTGTAGACCATCCAGGTTATCCAGACACAATTAGAAGATTGAGTTCATGTGGGTGCATCGTCCAAGAAATGCATGT